>QFET01020199.1:673-19749 GCA_003316355.1 Tuber calosporum | reverse complement strand
GGTTACCCTACCTAAGTGTGCACCAAGGTTACCCGGCCTTGCTGAGTTACCCTATCTAACTAGGTACCTAAGTACCCTTTCTTTATGAAAGGTACTTATGGTTGCTTTGACATTCTGTAGGTGTCTGGTACCGTTCCTGTCCACGTCCTAGTAGGACCACTGGCTGGGCTGAGGTTCGGTAAGCTATACCAACTGATCTAGGGGTCGTAACAGTTTTATTGTCCCTGTATACAAACATATTCGCCCCTTTACTACGCAAAGGTAAACTATTCCCCAAAGAAACAATAGCAGGCCATGTAACCCGTATTGGTTACTATTATTAAGGCTGACAAGGCTAAGGTAAATTAGCAGGGCTAGTAAGGGGTTAGAAAATTTTGTTATTGATTTCTAGTATCGTTTGATACTTAGTTTGTTTTATGTTGAGTTTCATGTATCAGGTTGACACCCGATATATTTTATTTTTGGTTTTATGTATCGGGATGATACATATTTTGTTTGTTGTACCGTTAAGGTGCATGAGTGATTTGTTTTATTGGAGGACTTTACAAGCGGAGCTTGGTTATATCCGTTGATTGGAAATCAAATGGAAGGATATGGAAAGCTTTGGAAAAGCGAGATCATGTATTTAAGACTGCTCCTCTAGAGCTTAGATAGGGCAGACTTCGACAGAGAGAGTTTCAATATACTTGGTTGAGCAGTTACTACTTTTCAGTTCGCGCAAAACCACAGCAAGTAAGTCTGGGAGTTAGCGAAGCTGGCGATTTAGTAAACGACGGCTGTTAAACAACTTCTCGAGATCTCCTGTAGTAATACTCACTTGAAGTCGCCACAGTTTGGGATCTGAGTTACTATCGTTATACCTTCTCGAGACCCATTCCTCTTGGTGCCTGATAAACCCAGAGGAGCGTTACATTTTTTTAACTTCAACAAGTAGTAGAGTTAGAAGCAGGCAGAGCTTACGAAACCTCAGGCTTGCAAGAAGTTGCCTAGAATAGGTGATGAGAGACATCAGACGAGGTCCGGTAAGCAGATCCTGTGACAGGAACTTACCAAAAAGAAAGGCAGTTAGAGCACCAAAGGCGAATAATCTACGGAATACAGCTTCAAAGTAGACGAAGCAGGGAGACAGTTATCGCGAGATCAAGCAAAGCAATTGCTAGCCGAATCAGCAAAGGAACTAGGCAAAGAAATAGCGAGAACTCCAGGAGAGTTCCCAGGTACGCCAAAGGGATTGGAGGGAAAGCAAGTAGCAACACCCAAGGACGATCCAAGCAGCTCAGGCAGCGAAGAGAGCTCCGATAGCTCTAGTGATTCAGATGATATGTCGAATCCAGGACCCAGTAATACGCCAGTGGCTAGAGAGCCAACACCAGCAACTAGAGTGAAGCTTAGCATCAAGGTTCCTAGATCAAAGAAGTTCAGTAGTGAAGGAGTGGACCTTAAACCAGAAGGGTTTGATCGTTGGTACAAGTGAGTCCAGTTGTACCTAAGACTACACAAAGTCAACTCCAAAACAGATGGAGCGGAAAACTATTGGATACTATACACAGAAGAGAGAGCTCAAGAAGTAGCTTTCCAGGCGGCAGAAAACTATGGCGAAGATTTAACCAGAGATCAACTCATTGATTGGTTAAGAGAGAGATTCCAAATATCCAGACAAAAGCAGGACCTATACCGACGATTCTACGAGATAGAGCAAGTAAAGAACGGCAAGACTCAACGTATAACAGCAGTGGCAACTGACCTATTGATGTATCGATCATGCTTACCAGAAGGCACAATATCTGAATATGCCTTCATCCAGAAAATCTTCCAATGCATGCACAGCCGCCTAAAGGACCGATGTCTAAACTTCGTATGGTTCTGATGAACCTATCAAGACCAGGATAGCCTATGCAGAGAAGGTCGACGCAATCCTCCAGGACACAGGAGCATATGGCATGGAGAAACAGAAGGAACGATACAGGGAAGAAAGCTCCAAGAAGGACAACGAACCCCAATGGAGGAAAAAGGAATCTAGCAAAACAAAGACTCCAAGAGAAAAAGGATCCTGCTTTACCTGCGGTGGTAAAGGACAAATGGCAAAGGATTGTCCCAACAAGAGCGACAAAGGCAAAGGAAAGACGCCTAAAAAGGAAACATCATCTAACCGATTTGAAGAAGTCAGCAACGAAGTTGAAGTATATGTCAATGCCCTAGAAGTCGAGACCAATGCATCAGCGCAGAACACGCTACCCAAGGAAGATAAGAGCCACACAGCATTGGAAGGAACGATCCTGATTAACGGCAATCAATTGAGAGTCCTATTCGATACAGGAACAATAGGAACAGACCTATTAAGCGCAACCTTTGTCACTACACATGGAATTCCATGAACGGAAATGGCAACCCCTGCAACATTTCATATAGCCATGAAAGGGTCACGATCTGAATCCCGATAAGAATGTAACGTCAGCTTAGCAATTGGGAAGATGAAGACTTTAGGCAATAAAATGATGGTGGGAAACTTAGCCAAGTACGACGCTTTGAATGGAATGCCATTCATATCACGAAACAATGTATCAGACGAATGTGGAAAGCTGCGGATCCACTTTCCTGATTACAAAATATGGGTAAATTGCACGCCAACAAGTGCCAGAATCCGCACAGCTGTGACGAGCACAGATGAGATAATGGAACAATACCCGCAGGTATTCCCAGATCCGATTCCTGAAAGGTTGCCACCTTTAAGGAAGATCAACTATCGAATCTGATTAAAGGATCCAGAGAATCTGAAAACGATACCAACATACACAGTACCAGGAAAGTACTAGATTCGACCCAAAGCATGGCTGGAGCAGAAACAGCGATAAGGAGTCTTTGAATGAGCAGAAGTGGTAGGAGCAGTACCGATGTTTGTAACAGTCAAAGGAAAGACTGATGGCAGGATTAGATGTTTAGAGGACCTGACAGTGAGAAATGACAATACCCAGAAGGATGACGAACCTATTCCGAACTAAAGGAGATTACTAAATGCACTAGCAAGGGCGCGATAAAGGAGCAAGATTGACCTAAGCGACGCCTATTTTCAAACCAGAGTGCACCCTGACGATGTTAAATATAATAGTTTAAAAACAGCCTTTAGGGGTTTCGTCGGCAAGGTTATGTTACAAGGAGACATGAATGCACCAGGAACATTCACAAGGCTCATGTCAAATCTACTCGCCGACTACCAAGGAGAATTCGTGTGCGTGTACATCGACGATATACTCATATTCTCCGATACAGAGTCCGACCACTTGAAACTTATTAAAGCGGTCTGTGACAAGTTGGAAAAAGTGGAGAACTTTACAAGCAGAAAGAAGTCGGACTTCTTCACTAAAGAATTGAAAGTACTAGGCCATGTCATCGTCCATAAGGGGCTTAGAACATCACGTTAAAAGATCAGGAGGAGTGAGGAGTGGGGAACACCAAAGAATAACTAGCAACTGCAGGAGTTCCTAGGATTGGTAAATTACATTAGCCAATTCCTACCACACATCGCCACTATCACTGCACCCTTGACAAACCTTTCCGGAAATGTGGAATTTGTTTGGACACCAACACATAATCAATGCATCGAGAATGTGAAGATTATCGCTAAACAGAATCAGGTGATGCGACCAATCAAACATACCTCAGGACAAAAGATATGGCTCATGATGGATGCCTCTGACTCAGGGGTAGGAGCTTGGGGAGGACAAGGAGACACACCTGAAACGGCGAGGCCTGTGGCATTGCACAGCAGGAAATTCACCCACTCACAAATGAATTACTGAACTACCGATAAGGAGGCACTTGCAATCATTGGATGCCTTAACCTCCTTCGATCATATTCTTGTAGGGCATGAATTTACGATCATAACCGACCAGGAACCACTGGTGTACCTGAAGACAGCCATGAACCCCTCATGCAAACAATTTAGGTGGCGAACCCACTTGGAAAAATACGAGGCATAGATACGTTATAGGCCTGAGAAGGGAAACTATTTAGCTGATGCCCCCCCCCCATCTTTATGAGCAATTTGACCCCGAACCACAACTACGCTCAAGACCCTACCAACCAAGAAGATTCAAACACTCATAACACACCTTTTACATCCTCAAATATGTCACGCTTCGAACCACTTCCTGTTGAAGAACCACTTCCATCAGACCACGCAGATTGCTCTATCAGGGCAGCAAACGATTGGGTTGACAGAGTCACCCTAGAGATTAGCGATAATGAGAGAAATCATTGGCTATGCACTGGAGCACATGCTACAATCGTTAGTGTACCATCCATGAGGACTAGAAACTTAGAGACAAGATAGTTCTACGTGAGCTAGTCTCTACCTACGAAGAAAGGAATAGTATCTTGCTACCTCCACGACCGGTATTGGACCTGCATGCTATCAGGCGATATTTGAACGAACAACTAGGAGAAATGAGTTCAGATCACCAAGACCAGGAGAGTCCTTACCAACAACTACCAAAGGAGGCTAAGAGGCCCCCGTACTCTAATGCGGCACTAGGCTAACTAAGGCTTTACACCAGTCATCGAAGCACCAACCCTCCCTCACCACCAGCATACACTCTACGAGCTGTACGAGGACGAGGAGGAGGAAGTACCACACCTGGAGCGAGTATAGGATGAACGGGATACCGCAGCAGTAGTGGCAGAAATGAGTAGCCAATGGAGAAGATAGATGGTTGAAGCCTATAGGAACGATGATCTATACAAACAGGCTTCTGACGCTTGCAACACAGGAAGATGCGGCTGGCTATCCCACTATAGGATCGGTGATGGACTATGGTATGCAACGACCAGTGGTGGTCAAGATTGCCTATACATACCTTAGGGACATGCAGTGAATGGGATGACACTCAGGGAGATCGTTATTGATGAGATTCACAACAGAGGACACCATAGCGCAGATAGAAACCTACGCTATGCTACAGAATACATCTTCTGGCCCGAGACGAGAAAGGACTTTCGAGAAATGTTTGCCGATGCGATTTATGCCAAAGGAATAAGGAACCCAACATGCTACCAGAAGGAGAGGCACAGTCTATGCCAGTACCCTAAGAGATATTCACCTCCTAAACTATCAACTTTTCAGGACCCTTCAACAAATCTGGAAACAACAAGTACGATACAGTACTAGTGGAGGTCGATAGGGCGGTTCGATTTACTTCGTTTATTCCTACACATTCAAGCAGTCAAGCTATAGAGACCCTCACCCTCCTCCAGCACCATATTTTCACTCCACATGGAGTTCCTACGTCGAATATCAGCGATGCTGACCCACGTTTTATATCACGATTTTGGGCCTAAAGCATGAAGTCTTTGGGGTTTGAGCACATCAAGGCAGTACCTGGACACCACGAAACCACTGGCCAGGTTGAAAGAAAAATTAGGGAACTTAAAACCAGCTTGAGGAATGTTGATAACAAGCTCCAGAATACCTGGTTACTTGAGGTTCCCGAGTTAGCAGCCTACACGAATGTAGGACATTCTGATGTCCTCAATATCTCAACATACAAAGCAGTGTATGGATGAGATTACCCTATGCTGTCGACTATCAGAGTCAGAAACACCCAGGTGCCTGGCTCCAATGACTTTCAGAACTGACACCAGAAATTGCGAAACAAGTACTACCAATCCGGTAAGATGGCGAGATTATGGAGTACCAGGATGGCAGCAAGAAGAAGGATCACTCACAAACCTATTGATGTGGGAGAACGATTGTTAGTTTGGTGGGACCTGTTTGCTACAGAATATGGTAGAAGAAAGATTCTGTAACCCAGATGGCGAGGACCCTTCGAGGTGTTGGAATACAACTCCTACACACAGAACTTTACAGTTTAGATGGACTCTAGGATTTACCGCTGCAAGGAAGGGGTATTTCATTGCTCTACAGTAAAAAGGTTCATGAAGAACGATAATGAGAGGTTCCCTGGCATAGCCCATGCGAAACCAGCGCCCATCCTCATTGAAGAAGTACCAGAATGGGAAGTTGAACAAGTGTTGGACCACTGCCAGCATTATAGATGTGACCAGTTCCTTATAAAATGGAAAAGTTATGCATATTCTGAGAACAGCTGGGAGCCTGTCGAAGGATTGGAGAATGCTATGAACCTTGTCCGTGAATGGTGGACAGACAATTGTTAGGGCGATGAATTTCCTATCATTACTTGATATACGGAGATCGGATTCACGCCAACGACACCAGTATACGGGGAGTTTGCTGATGAAGGAAAGGTGGACGATGGAGTTTGGAAACCCTACTTTGAGAGTGACTATCACGACTCTGGAGTCTCTGATAATGGCGAGGGTATAAAAACTTGGTTTTGATTAGGATTTGATGTTTGGAAATTGTTTTTTGGGTTTTTGTTTTTAGAAACAGTTGTTTTATTTCCAGGGTGTAACCCGTATTGGTTCCTTTTATTAAGGCTGACAAGGCTAACGGAAACTAGCAGAGCTAGTATGGGGTTAGTTTATTTTTTTATTGGTTTCAATTATCGTTTGATACGTAGTTTGTTTTAGTTTGGGTTTTATGTATCAGGCTGACACCCGTTATGTTTTATGTTTGGTTTTATGTATCGGGATGATACATATTTTGTTTGTTGTACTGTTTAGGTGCATGAGGCATTTGGTTTATTGGAGGATTTTACAAGCGGAGCTTGGTTATATCCGTTGATTGGAAATTAAAGGGAAGGATATGGAAAGCTTTGGAAAAGCGAGATCATGTATTTAAGTCTGCTCCTCTGGAGCTTGGATAGGGCAGACTTCGACATACCGAGTTTCAATATACTTGGTTGAGCAGTTACTTCTTTGCAGTTTGCGTGAAACCACAGCGAATAAGTCTAGGAGTTAGCGAAGCTGGCGAAATAGTAATCGACGGCTGTTAAACAACTTATCGTCATATCCTTTAGTAATACTCACCTGAAGTCCTGATAGTTTGGAATGTGAGTTACTATTGTTATACCTTATCGAGACGCATTCCTCTTGGTGCCAGATACATCCAGAGGAGCGTTACACGCCATGACAACAAGTTACTTTGACCTAACTTTGGATCCCAGAGGACATATTGTAGGAATACAGGTTCTACATGACCGTTTGAAGTTTTGCCCATGAGCTTGACAGTTCCTTGGCTACATGATTCTATTACAGAATCATCACCTAACTTAACAGTCCCTGAACTTGGTTCCAAGTTCATAAGAAGGTCTAGGTCACTTGTCATGTGTGAGCTTGCGCCTGTATTGATTACCTAGTTGTGTGGGTGAGAAGTCTTTTGCATAGAGAGGAGGGATGTGGATGTAGTAACCGGTTCAGATATATCTTCTTTGCCGATCTTTGCTGAACTAACAGCTTTCTTTTCCTTCTTCTTTTGGTTGTCGCCCTTGAGTTTATTACACTCATTCCAGGTATGTCCCTCAGCGCTTGCAGTGGGGTAATGCTTTTTGCAGTAGGTTCATTCCTTGGATATGGCCACTGGTCTCCGGGGAGGTTCCCGTCAGTTTCCTTTGACATCAGTGCTTTTATACACTTTGTGGTCCTCAGGGCTAACCGAGGGTCTCATATCCAACAACTTGTTGTAGACATGGTCAAAGGTAAGGTCCTCCTTGGTTTGAGGTTGTTGACAATGTTACTCATCGACTTGGGAAGGGAGCGGAGAAGAACTGCTGCTTTGGCTTCGGGTGACTCGAATACCGATTTGAATACAAATGGTAGAGCATATCAGTCGTCAGCAGAGGAGGTGGAGCAACAGTGTTGCATTCTATTCCAGATGGTATCATACTTGTTGATAAAATCTGCAATAGGTGCAGAGGTATCGTACTTGGTATCGAGGACAGCGTTGAGTTGTTCGAAGAAGGATGTGGTGTTTTCTCTAGCAAATTTATCTTCGAATGCTTTCCAGATGGCAGGGGGTGTTTTGTGCGTGGCCAACAAAATAACCTATTGTGGCTCAATCGTTTGAATGAAGTAGGCAGAGGCCCATTGGTATCGATCGCGAATTCAACTTCTCTCTCAGAGTTATTTTTTCCATCCTCGTCCTCTTCTTCCTCCAGTAGTGTTTCCTTTTCCGTTACTATGTCCCAGCAATTATATCAAGTAAGGACATATTCTGAGATATCTTGCCAGGTCCGGTAGTTATCAGTACCAATGAGCTTTGGGATGGAGCTCAATTTGTAACTGGGTGCCCAACTACGTTTGGAGTTGTTGGCATAGGATATGGGGTTTGGTGGAGGAATTTCTGGAGGAAGAACGGTTGTTTCTGCCGTGGCCTTTTTTGCACGCTAAAGGCAAAGTAACTTTGGTTGTTAAGTACTGGTATTTTGCTTTGCACTTGCAAGTGGTTGTAGCTAGAAAATTGCACTTTCCGTAAGAACTCGGATTTAGTGCGGGAGGGAAACTCAGACTTTAGCAAGTAGCGCCATGACTTTTTGTATCGATTTGCCAAGAATGTTTCGACAAGAAGGTTTCGTTTCGTATTTCGTTTCGAGTAAATGTTTCAAAGTTACACAGAATATTTTTCTCAGAAAGTTGTTTGTTTCGTTTCGGAAGGAAATTGTTTCGTGGTGAAAGAGGATTGTGTGTAAGTGTAAGTTATATAGCTATGGATATACCGGGCTCACAACCTGTTCAAATTATGTGTATTGGCACAATCTTATAGCATGAGTACGAAAATACAACACAGTATTAAGAGTCTACTATGTGCACGCTTGTGTGAGGAGTATTGTAGTATGTAGGTAGATTGGTAGTAGTTCTTGTCCTTAATTAACTAAAACAAAGTAGGCAGTAACCAGCTATTTATACAGGTGCGTATCCTCCTTGTACTCATTAACAAAATAGGGAAAACATTTTAAGAAATATAAGTGCGAACATGTTTGACCCTGAATAACTACCAAGGAAATCCCAATGAAATATGCGTAATCTGAAGTGGTGTGCGCGAAATAAACGGAAAGATAACACTTGATACATGACCGTTGAAAAGTCACTATACATCGAAAGATAACCCCGAAATCCCACACATAACATAAGAAATATACGCATTAAATCTCAAACATTATCATGAAATATAACCGAGAATATGATATACCCTAGCTGTAGTAATGTCCGTAGTTTCCCTGAGTTAACTAGAAATAACCAAGCAGAGACATAAACAATATTACCATAGGAACAATACATATGAAACGAATTGAAGAATTTCAACATTTTGCTAGACTACTTTACCAAGTTGGGTCGTTTAATCCAGGTTCACAATCTCATATCCTGTCAGATTTTCAATCTGGACGAAAAAGGGTTTTTGATGGGCATGGCTACACTGGCGAAGGTATTATGTCGAAGAGGCCCTAAGAACCTTCATGTGATTCACGATGGGAAGAGGGAGCTTGTTACTACTATTGAAACTGTGTCTGCAAGTGGGGCCGCCCTGCACCATTTGTTATCAACAAAGGCAAAGGGTATTACCTGGGATCGTACCGCAATCTTACCGACATGGAATGAAGCTATCGCTTTTGCTATTCACCTACAGGATGGACAGAAAATCTGCTTACATTGGAGTGGTTTAAGGATTTATTTGACCCCCAGTCAAGTATTGTGACTGGGATTGGAAAGCCACAGCTGTTGATTTTCGATGGACACTGGTCTCACATTACCTTTGAGTTCATCCAGTTATGCCTTAACCATGAAATCCAGCTTTTCTGTCTGCCTTCATATTCTACACATTTATTACAGCCTCCGGATGTCGTCTCCTTTCTCCCTACCAACATTACTATGGATTGGCAGTCGATAAACATCTATGCTCTTGCCAGAGTTTAGTAGGAATCAAAAAGGCTGTACTTATACCTTTTTTGACTGAAGCACGGGAAACCACCATGACTCCCGCAACAATTCAAGAATCCTTTACGGTTACTGGGATCTGGCCTTTCAATCCACAGTGAGTTCTGGAAAAAGTCGCTCCTAAGGGACCTAAGAGGCGTGATACTCTAAGACAGGTCAATAACCCACTGAATACTCTGGACATTCGAAATCGTGTCAAATTGGGAAAGAGGTTACTGGCCATTGGGCTACTATCCTTAGAGGATATGGTGATCACGGAAAGAGTTGGTATTAGGGATAGGGTGGTTGGACTTTTACATGATCTGGGATATCAGCTTGAAACTGAGATTGCCGAAGAAGATATCTGTCTTGAGACAAACTAACACCTCTAAGGCACTATCTGCCTCTACAATACTACTAATAAGCGACAGCTATACGTAGCTCCAGTACTCGACGGAGCCGAACTCATACGTCTTCGTGATGCACAGATTGAGGAGGATAACAAAAAAAAAAAAGCTCTCACGAGCACATCTTACAGTACCAAAGGTTTCTACTAAGGTCCGACTCCAAGCAAAAGCTCATCTTACACAGTGGCCTTCCCCTGCTACTCCTGATTACCAGATTTGAGAAGTGTTAATTGCCAAAGGTCCGATGGTATTGTTTATCGATTCTGCGGTTGAAGAGAGTGAGGAAGAAATCTTGTGTGATGGTGATTAGAACACTCTCCCGGAACTTTACAAAGACTATCTTCCAGTAGTCCATTTCGCCCTCTAGAGAGCACAAACCCCGACCGACCCCTACACATGTCTCTCCGCTCCCGCCAGTCTTAGTACACTTGTTTTCCTTCCTGATACCTTCTCATCCTGCGATATTTACTGTACTCAGTCTTCCTTGGCTATTTTTTATTTTGAAATTCAGACATTTTTCTGCAGGATTTTTTTCTTCTCTAGATGCATTCTCCTTTCGTTTCTCATTCTGAATCTTCTCCTTACTTGTCAATTGGACTTATATTACGCGAGATATGAAGTGATTAAGTTAGCTCTTGCATCGAGACTACCGCTGAAACCCATGTGTCAGTTCACGGACCTGTGTCATATCACGTTGTCATAGGTTACAAATTGGAAGAAATCATCGATTAATGCATACACCCAAGATGCCTACAATACAGAGCCAAGTGGACTTGCTACTCACCTGAATAAGACAAAACTTGGTACCCTGTGGAGAATTTCAACAATGCCAGCATCGCTGTTGAACATTTCCATCAGCAGTACCCAAGAAAACCTGGAAAGAGTTACAGTCAAGATCAAACCCGTAGAGGAACAAGTAAAGGAACAAATGGCCTTGATACCTGGCGATGGGTGGGGTGATATCCCAAGAGGTTTCACACCAACCAGCACCTCATATGCAACATAGGAGGAGAGACTAAAACAGGCAGAACATAATGCTAGTTCATAGACTCTCTGCTATGACGACCACTGCCACGTTCAATTACGCGATAAGGAAGGATCTAATTAGTTTCCTAAACAACTAAAAATATGTAAACAATAACAACCCTACCAGGAAACGTCCTGGATCCACAGCTTGTAGGACAACTGTAACAGGTACTAGCCTCTGTAAATGGTTATACAATAGAGCCTAGGTGGTAGCCTGCTATCGCTTTCGTGGCTAAGGGAGACCTGCTGAGAGGCAAAGACAAGTGGAGTACAATAAAATAGTTTGTAGAGCGAAGGGGAACAATAAGATCGCTGTTCAATCAAGTGTATTCACTGTCTAGGCAACTGTCAGAAGTCCGAAGTCCACTGCTAGCCAGGAGACCACTCTTAAATACTTGAAATTTTCCATTTAATAGCTGAGGCTCTGGAAACCCGCAGCAACTATCATTACCGGTGAGTGTACAGCCACAGAAATCCTGTGGCCCTGCCGGAGTCCTAGAAAGCCTGGGGCTTTCCCTAAACACTGCCTCTATCTTACTGCCAGTATACATCACCTGTTCCTTCCAGTGGAACTCCTGGGGCAAAACCCTGCCGATCGTTCTAAGTATACAGTAATCAGGGCACCAGAATCTAGAGATTCCGGTGGGGAAATTAAATACAAAAGAAATTAAATCAAAGGAATGTAATCTGACAAAGGAAAGGCTAACGAGAGTGGGAATAGAGGTACCGGAACATGTACACATGTTACAACAACTACTGCGCAGATCGATACAACAAAATCGATTCTAGGTATTACCCAAAACGCACTAGGGAAGCGGCACCCCTGAACGAAACAAATCCACACTTACAGAATAGGAAGGCGAATGTAAGGACAGAGTTGAGGAGTGAGGAGAGAGAAAATATTGTCACAGATGCTAATCCAGATGTAGGATGTCTGGAACGTTAAACAGAGGGATTATGAAACCAACTTAGCACCACCAAAGCCACAATTTCGAACCAAAGAGAGCCTATTATGACAACCCAGACCATGATTACCGACCGTGATCAAACTATTAGAATTGCGAACCTAACATTGCAAGAGGGGAGCTAATGTCCCGATTGGTAACTATGCAAGGCAGGATTTTAAATGACTTGTAGTTATGAGTCATAATGTAGTTAGATTTCGCACTATGATACATTAGTAGTCATGGAGTTTCACATGATACTGTAATGGAATCCTACTATGTTTCAACTATTACTACAGACTTGATGTTGGTTATTACTTATTTCGGTGTATACCTCATTAGCTGTACTCTTTGCATGTCATTTCCTAAATGGTTAAGACTTCCTTAATGGTTATTCTTTCCTTTTTTCGCTTATCACTACCCCTGCTTGATTCTACCCATTTGGGTATCGCTATCCTCCTGCTATACCTACCGGACTTTTATAGTATAAGCTATCTCTTGTTCCTTCTTGTTTGGATTCAATTACTTGTTTTGTTAGCTCTATCTTGTCACTTTTAACCCTCTGTCTTAGGAATATAGTTACCTTGTTATGCTGCCTCTGCGACCCTGTGTGTTGGACAGGATGTTTGCGCTTTTGTTTAGTTTTCCTAGCTACAATCTTTTGTATTTAAAGAGCCTGCAATCCCTTAAGGATTCGGACTCTCAAACCTTACAGAACTTTTATCATTAATACTACAAGTAGAACGGTCAATCTATTAGTTCTATGCCTTTTACCTTGTCTACTGATGACCTATCCATCGACGCTTCTCCCCCTATCCTAATAGAATCTTCTGAGTCCCTTTAGGATTCTAGAGATACTTGGGTGTAGGTTACAGATGCACACTAGTTCAATTATTATTTTATTGTTATTGATTGATTGTATGCATGACGCACACTTGTAAGTCATATGATGTAATTAGTTTTACACATGACTCATATTATGAGTTATTGGTTTCACGCATTAGACCACTTTGCAGCACAAGAGTAGGTATAAGAGTTATTATTGGTTTTAGAACGATGTATGGTAAACTCAGAAGAGTCAGAAGATGGACTTGATACTATGACTCACTACGAGTTTTGAGGTTGTGTGATGCATAAGTATGAGTCACAAGGGTTGAGGTTGAGCGAAAACTGCCTATATAAGGACCTCTAGGTGACATATAGGTAGGACACTCTGCGCTTTCCCTATTTTTCTGACTCTACAATTTGCACTACCACGTCAAACGTGTTCTTGGTTCCCACAATCCTACCCACACGTCTCCACGCTTAAGTCCTTGCGTACCCTAAGCCTGGTCATGACTCAAGCCAGTCCCCTGTCTCCCCCTCTTTTCGCCTCTGCCCCTCCACCACCCTCAACCACTGCCTCCACAGTAGACGTCCCCCCACATCTCAGGTTCCTCTCCTCCTTCCTCGACAAAACTAAGGAAGTAATCAACTTCTCCTCCACTTAGGTCCCCACCATCTCTCCCTCAGGCCTCGATGACATCTCCACAGGAGAGATCACGTTGATCGCGGTCCTATGTGGCGCCCTTTGTGCTATTTCGGCCATTGGTGAACTACTTGACTCCCTCTCCTGCGCAGTCGCACTCCTCAGCTCTGGCTTACCCAACTACACTCAAACTACTGTCCCTGCAGCCCCCACCCAGGCCTCAATCAGTTGTGAGCTTCGTGACATGGCCTACCGTGTCACTCTTACACCTCCTCCCGCTACCACTACTCCTCCGGCTATCTCTCCCCGTCCTGCAATGACCCAGTGGGGCCCTGCGCCCCTATCTGCCCTTTGTCCCCCACCTCCTGCCCCTGCCTATGAGGGCACCCCCCTTGTACTCCATGGTTTCTCTGGTGATCAGTTCCGAGACCGTGATACTTCTGCCCCCTCCTATACCCAGATTATGGTATGCTGAAGGAATAGGAGATAGTCTTGAACTTACCCTCCCTCGGCAGCTAAGGTCGCGGCTGCTGCAGGCAACCACACCACCACGGCCTCCTCCACTCTTGGCCCCCCCTCCCCTCAATCACAACCACGACCTCCTCCACTCCCGCTTATCACTGCAGCTCACAGATCTTTCGCCCCCCTTGCATTACCAGCCTTCCGCCCTGATGCAGCGGTCATCTCTGGCCATCTGCCAATCTGACAGCTTCAGTACTCGTCGATGCCAACTCCGCCCTTCCCTCTGGTTTCAAGGCCTCTGTCAACGACTGGGGGTCTGTCTCCCTAACTGGCCTTCAAGGTCAAGTTCCTGCCCTCTCTTACGCCCCTTACTTTGAGGCCCTCACCAGGTGCCTCAAACAATCCTTCCCAGTCAGCGACAACCCTTGGCTCAACTTCCGCCTGGGTCCTACAGCCATTCAGAGTGCGATCCACTCTGTTCGATTCGTATGCCTCACCTAGAATGAAGATGACCTCTTCTCCTGCCTCTCCACGTCAATCCTTGAATCCACTAGTGTTCCTATCCTGTCCACTAGGTTCCTCAATAGGGACCCGGCCTCCCGCCTCCAACACTCTTGCTCGCTAGTCATAACTATTGCCCCTGAGCATGCCACCTCCCTCCTCCCACATGTCCCTCTTTTCTCATCCAATAGGCAGTCTGAAAGGGCCTTCACCTCCTCTCCCTACACACAATGCCATAGCTGCTGGGCCTTTGGTCATGTGACCCCACGATGCAAAACAACCCACCTAGTCTGCCCCTTCTGTTCAATCTATAACACAAGAGCTGACTATAGATGCTCCAATCCCTCGTGCCTCAAGGAGGGCAACACAAAAGCCGTGTTCCGCTGGTGCCTGACCTCCCTCCCTCCCTGCTCGAATTGCGATGGGGATCACTCCACCTGCAATCGTGACTGCCCATCCTGACCAGCTCTTCCTCCCCCTGCTCTGGCTCCCACCTATCCCAACACAGACGATGACAAGAAGGACATCTTGCCAGATCCTCCCACTGGCTCTATGACAGCCTCTCGCCCCTCCACACCACCTCCAGGACCCTTAGGTCCTGCCTTTGACCTAAGCACCCCTAGACTCATAGGGCCATTCCAGTCCGCCCCTGGCATATCTAGGTCCTCCTCACGGCACGGTGCCCGGTCCACCCTGGTGGCGCCCTGCCCCCTCCTGCCCCCCATGATCCTATGGGCTCTGCCCAGTAATAGATTATACTACTACTACTCCCCTGCATGAGGCCCCAAGGGCCTTGTCCTTTCTCTCCCTTGCTCAACACCACTGCCTGGGTAGCAGGGATGTGTTTTCCTCCTTTTTTAATTCTTTAGCAGTACTTTCCTTTCCTGTTTCCCTGATCTATATCCAGGACCCCACAGTATTTCGAGGTCGTGTTCCCACCTTTTCTGGTTTCAAGTCCTTTTCTCCACCTTGTTCCTTCCCTAAGAAGCCACCAGGGGCCTATTATGTGTCCTCCGCCTTGCTCTCCATGAGTGTTATACTTCCCGTTTTGTTTGGGAGGTCTGACACTATTGGTCTTGATATTTTTCCAGACAGATGAACTGTTTGGTTTTTCCTTTTTACATCTCTGGGTACTGAACTCATTTTCACTCCCTGGCAGGGCCTCCTCCTTGCGTACTATTTCTCCTCTCCTGTTGTTTCCCAAGGATGGGTTTCCTATTCTCTCCCTAGGTGATTTCAACATTCACCACCCCTCCACTGACCCAGCACGGGCCCACTCTCCCACTGTGTTATCTGTTTCCTTTCCTTACTTCTCAAGAGCGGCAGGGCTTGGATACCAGCTCTTGTATACCCCTAGGGTCTTAACCCACTTCTCTTTGGGCAGTGGAGGCAGGCACTTGGTCTTAGATCTTTCCTTTGCTTGTCCAAGTTTATTTCCGTTCTTCTACTGATAGAACACTCCTCTCCCCTCATCTGGCTCAGACCAAGTCGCCATTTTGCTCTCCTTTAGGCATCCTACAGAGATAAAACCACCTCCAAATCCCAACTAGGCCTTGACTGACTGGGCCACACTCTCGCCCCTGCTTGAGGAGCTTACAGTCTATGATGCCCCCTGCCTCATTAGCTCCGCCTCTCTCTTCTCATGGTTCGACACATACCTATGTCACGTTCTTTCCTTGCTCCGTAACCAGACACCACTCTCACAGCCGGCACCCAGGGCCAAGCCCGGGTTGTCACCCCTCCTCTCCACTTTTAGGAAAGAACACCACTGCGCAGCTCATAAAGCCCGCTTAACCCGTTCCACCGGTGACATCTCTGGTGCCAGGCTTGCCCGCCCCGACTACTTCAAAGCCATATAGAGGGCAAAAATGGCCCACTGGATCTCCCTTTCTTGAATGCCATTCCCTCCTCCCTGTGGGCCGCCAAGCGGCTAGCCTTAGGTTCTCCCACAACTCTATTCCCCACCCTCTCAGTGTCTGACACTCCAGAGTCTATTAACAGTGCTCACCTCAACCACTTCTTACCACCTCGTCACTTCCCGGACACCCACGCCATCCTCCGCCCCTACTCGGCTGACCATGAGGTGTCCACAGATGAGATCTCTACCGTCCTTAGGGCCTCCTCCTCCTCCTGTATGCCGGGTCATGATACCGTCCCCTATAGGGTATGGAAAGAATTCCACTGCACAACCGCTTCCTCATTAGCTGCCCTCCTCTCCCCTCTACTTCTCCCTGGGTTCCACACTCTGTCTCTCACAAAGGCCAACGGAGTAGTCCTGTATAAGCCACGAAAGCCATCCTATGACACCAGGCCTCCTTTAGGGTCATCGTCCTTCTCCAGACAATCTCCCAGGTTCTGGAGAGAATTTTCGCCTCCCGCCTTGCCCTCATCGAAAGGGCCTCTGGTCTCCTCAGTTCAAACCAATATGGCTCCCTTTACAGGCCTTTCCTCTCTTGACCCCATAACCACCCTCGCCCTCACAGTGCGCGCACTCCACCCCCCCGCCCTAAATGTCTCCTCCCTCCTCCTTGACATCAAAGGAGGTTTTGACAATGTGGATCCTGACTTTCTCTCCTCCGTACTCATGAAAAAATGGGTCAACCACTACCTTATCTCCAGGGTCAGGTCCTTCCTTACTGGCCATACCTACTGTCTTTTCTTCCTGAGCTCAACAGGAATTTTTTCTTCCGTTTCTGTTGGCACCCCTCAGAGGTCTCCTGTATCTTCTTTGCTTTTTGTCATTTATGTTTCTTCCCTTCATTTTCCTTTTCCAGGGGCCTTATACATTCCTATGTTGATGACTTTGGATGGAGTGTATCATCTTCTTCCTATTGCCGCAATGTTCAGCTGCTTAAAGCAGACTTTTCTAGGATAAAGTGTCGCCGTGCAGTGCGCAAGGTTAGCTTTTCAGTCCCCAGGATGCAGCTCATTTACTGGGGTACCAAGACACAGCGTGGCTCCCCTTGCATCATCCCCATACACTTGGATGGGCAAGTATTCCATCCTGCCAACTCCCTCAGGTGGCTAGGTTACTGGCTCACCCCATTCCTCTCCACATCAACTCACTTCTCCACATGACTTGCCCTCACTCAAGGCACCTTCGCCATTGTCTGAAGGCTTTCCCCACCAGGGGCTGGACTCTCCCCTCACCTGTACCACCACCTTGCTGTCTGCCTCCTCCTCCCCACCCTCACCTGTAGGGCTGACCTCTTCATACCCTCCCGCGGAATGCTACGGCATATGGACGTATTCTGGCACTAGATCCAGATAATGGTTATGAACTGCTTCCGCTCTACCCAACTCTCTGTCCTCTCCTTTAAAAGCTGCGTCCCTCCTATCGGCCTCCTCAGCGCCCACCGCCGTAGGCTTGCTGCGCTCAGACTGGCACGTGCCCCACCCACTATCAACCCAGTCGCAGGGCGGGTCCCCCTCTACTTTCCCTCCCTCATGTGGTCTTGTGCTCCACACTTGCGGCGTTACCTCACACCGGGCCTCAACCAAATGTCAATCCTCTCTACGTGATAACTGCCCCTCCCTGCCCGCCGGTCCGGACTCACCTCCCGGTGGATGCAAAGGCCCAACTCATCGTCCCCATTCTGGGACATTGTCCTCCACCCCCTTGCCAGGCACAGATCTCACACCCCTCTATCCTCTTCTCCTCCCGCTGCCTGCCATGCATGCCACCTATACTCGCCTTAAGAGGCAGGCGCACCAGACACTTATCAACGACTGGGGAGCGGCCTGCCCTCCCCCACACTACTACCCCTACAAACCCTCCCTGTCCCCACACCCTTAAATGGGCCTTGGCAAGTTCATAGCAGGCCGCATTCACCAAATACGTACCCACAAGAGCTGCCTAGCTCACCTTGCCTCCTGGCCTCAGAAGGGTAGTCCACACTGTGTCCACGATATTGGGATTTTGACAAAGACTTCCAGCGCGCCAGATTCTCCTGCATGGCCACCGCTATTGCCCACTGAAGTGACCTCCAAGGTGTCATAGGGATAGGCGCAGACAACCCCAATCTGGTCTTCTATACCACTTCTCCTCAACCTGGTCGCCCTACCTACCAGAGACTCAGATTGGCTTCCCTCCTGACATGTTGCAATCCCCCCCCTCATCGCCACCTCCTTTGGTTACCCCCACCCCCATAGGGTCCCCTACCCTCCCTCTTTTTTCGTCCCCAAGTTCTTAAATACCTTGTGGTTTTTTCCTCACCTGATGCCTTAGTCTCTGTATGTTACCTAGGCTGGTTTTTCCTTACTTGAGTTTACCGTACGAGGTGTATGGACAATTACCTGTCCCGTTGGAGCTTCATGTACTGTTGGTTTCTTTTGTTCTTGGTTTTTGGAATTAAGGTTTTGTTTATGCTATAGCTAGCGATCCATACAAGTTCTTGTACCTTAACAATGAATATATGATATTAAAAAAAAAAAAAAAAAAA
>QFET01020194.1:0-22472 GCA_003316355.1 Tuber calosporum | reverse complement strand
AGGCAGAATTTCGCATGACTCATAGTTATGAGTCACAAGGTTGTTATATTTCGCACTATGACTCCTTAGAAGTCATAGGGTTTCACATGATGCACACTTGTGCAAACATTGTTATGTTGTGATTGGTTGATCGTGCGCATGACTCACATTTGTGAGTCATATGATGTAATGATTTTCGCACATGACTCACACTATGAGTCATGGGTCTCGCACATTTGACCACTTTAGGGCACATGACTTATTATTTGAGTTATGATTGGTTGGCACGCGGCGCAGTTGACTCAGAGGAGTCAGCTGATGGATTTCATACTATGACTCAGTATGAGTCATAGAGGTCGTGTGACTCACAGGTATGAGTCACCAGGGTTAGGGTTGAGGGAAGATTGCCTATATAAGGACCTCTAGGCGACTTGTAGTTAGGACTCTTCACGCAACCATCTAAGTTCTTTCCTATACAATTACTTTACCTCTTTACCGTTTCATTCCCTATTGGCGTTGTGCGATAGGAACCATAGGGTTCAGCTATTAATACAAGGTAGGCATAGGCCAGAGAGCAATAGTGGAACTCCGCCTAGTACTACTCGTTGTAATATACTCCTACCCTGGTGGCTGAGATTAGCGCCACGCCCCATACCCGACTACAACAACGGCCCGTTCATATTCATCCAACCCAAAGAGAAGTAGTTACCTGTTGCAGAACCAGCTTACCGCATAGGATCGTAACAATGAGTTGGAGGAGTCAGAAGGTTCTCGTGATTATGGAAATGAAGTTAGTTATGATGATATAGTTGTTCAAAATGTAGGTCAAATAAACACTACCTAAGGTTTTATAGCTCACATTTCCTTACAGGAAAATGAACAAAATAATGGCCAGAGGACAACTACTAGACGTCTCTGCCGCTCTACATGCCATCAATTTAACTTTTTTCATACTTGATGATGAATATATTTCTGATTAAAAGTAACTGTTTAGTATCATACACTTTGTATCCTTTGTCTTTCATCATTGTACTTTCTCAAAATACAAGCACATTGACTTGTTCTAAATACAGCTGTAAAACTGTAGTTATAATTTGAGAGTAAATAGCGTGATTTTGGTTGAATGGTTGACATTACTGGAGTTGTTTCCTAATGAATATATCAGACCCATAACTAGGTATTAACCTATAACACTACCGATTATGTTTGCCAATTCTACCGAGACTAGTGGACCTTTATCCTGACATACTCTCCCACCACCCGGACTGCCTCAGCCCTTTTCTGATCTACTATCCTGCCTCACATCACGATATTGGGTACCTAGAGTCCCTCCCAAGTCCATATTACTATCAATACTCGGAACCTGCCCTGGACGGCTGTAGACCAAATATATCTATATCCTATCAAGATGACCTTCTGTAACGACCCCTAGAACAGTTGGTATAGCTTACCGAACCTCAGCCCAGCCAGTGGTCCTACTAGGACGTGGACAGGTACGGTACCAGACACCTGCAAAGTGACATAGCAACCATAAGTACCTTTCATGAAGAAAGGGTACTTAGGTACCTGGTTAGATAGGGTAACCCAGCAAGGCCGGATAACCTTGGTGGACACTTAGGTAGGGTAACCCCGCTAGACAAGGTAACCCGGAGCTACAGTCAGGCAGGGTAACCCTCTTGGTAGGGAAACCCAGAAGCATGGTTAGGCAGGGTAACCCTTTAAATAGGGTAACCCATCTCCTCAGTTAGGCCGGGTAACCACTTAGGCAGGGTAACTGGAAAGCCCTAGGAAAACTTGGTAAGCAGTGTAGACGCCGCCGGGCGTGGTACATTCGTGTAACTAGGTGTTTCTAGCTCGTGGAATCGCGTGTAACAAATAGGTGAGTTGCGCGGAACCTTCTGGTGACGCAAAGGGGCGTTACACAGACTTCCGCAGAGATTTACAACATGATAGGGCCCAGTTACCCTACCTTGGGGATCGCGGGTGAAATCGTGGACCTCAAGTTACCCTCTCCTAACGTTATGCGAAACGCGAAATCCTACTATAAGTACCCAAGGGTGTTTGGAGTAATTTTGGCACGTCCTAGAGCCCCTTGCGGCTCCCACGTTCGCCCCTTGCGACGCGTGGGAAAGGGTGACAGTTGATTAAAGCCTAATATTACTTAGAAATCATAGGTGGCAGCGTAACCCCGTTAACGTCACTGCCGTCCTTCCGACCGGATGCTGTCCGCAGGATATATATAGAGGTGGGCGACGGCCGACCTGGGCAAGTTGTTAGTATTGACGTCAGATGGCCTTCCGAGGGTACTCTAGGTGCCTATAATCCCTGTGGGAGGTGTGGGGGTCCCCCGGAATAGCTATCTGAGGGTCGGGGATAAACGGAAGTTTGTCCGGATAAAACTCTACTAGTTACAGAACGATAGCCCAGCCGCTATACCATTACTGTGGGGCGTTACAGGACTCTAAGAGGCATTCAGTCTTATCACAGTTAAGGTGATCCCTGAACGGTTGGCTATAGGTAGCGCCTATTTAGCCAACGTAGTAAAGACACTTACCGGGGGAGCTACGCAGTCACAAGAAAAGCGGCCGATAGGCCAAGTAGACATAGATGACTGCAGTGCTTGCATAGACGGAAAAAGCCATAGGGCTACTGAGTCTCATACCTAGGTTTGGGTCCAAAGTCGGATTGTCAGTTGGCCATTGACAAGACGGCAATCGGAAAGGTTTTTCTCTCCTGCAGGCATAATCAAGATGCATTGCAGAAAACCTTTATGATTGAATGGACTCAAGTTACCCGTGCGATCCACAGGCCCTGAAGTTAATTCCGGAAGGGCCATGTGTCAGATGATCCCTGAGTGGAGAAGGGAGCTCTCTTAACGGTCGGAGTAGGGATGGGTGTCGTTGGCTTTATAATTCTACTTAAGTAAACGCCAACGGCACTCTACTCTGATAACGAACTATCCTCACGAGAAAAACTTGAATTGAGTGAAGCTCTGGCTTAACGATATTAAGTATTATCATTTGATTCAATTGTTTTATCTTTACCTTCTGTGAACTTTGTGTTGACTCTTTTGGTGCGGTCGCAACCTTAGGATCCATCTTCCTATAGGGTGCACCCGTTACACCTTCTCAATTGGACAACCATATCATATACAGTATTCAATGACCAGCTTTACACTAGTCCTCTTACTAACATTATGTAAACAGTAGGATGTTAAGACATTGACTCAAAGGGTGATCGATGATGAGGGAGGAGAGTCTTACGCAGGGACAATTTTCTCAATTACCCCTATGATACTACAGTCATATTTTGTGTTGTATGTAATGATAGAGTAGGATAAATTAAGATTACTCTACACATATGCAAAGTCCAAGTTATGGAACCTAGCCCTACACATAGCTTATATCATATTAGAAGCCCACCTAATTCCCATTTATATTCATGGAAGTACTTGTGTAATAACTTCATTGTTTACACTTTTTCTGCAAAACCAGATGTAAGTAGTTTTCCAGATGTATGATGCCTGCCACCCGCAATATCACACACCATAATCTTTACCAATATTTCCCCATTTACCTAACTATCGTGGTAGCAAGTCTATGTCTAGACATAGGTTAACCTACCTAACTTAGGTTCCAAGTGACCACTTGAAAGTGGCTTACAGTCCCTAACCTTACGTCAAAGCTTCCCTGCCTAAGTGTATTACCATCATCCATCATGGATCTGGGTAACAGTAACGCTCCTATGAATCAGTTGGTATAGCATACCAAACCCAAGACCTGCAAAAGACCCTTTTGGGACTTGGACAGAAACGGTATCATAACCCTTACTAGCGGTATAAGAACCTGATGTTTATTGTTCAAAAATATGGTACCTTGTTTCTCAGTTAAACAGGGAAACTATGTTTGACTGAGTAACCCAAAGCTTTACTTAGATAGGTTAACCCAGTTGAACTAGTTAACCGTAGTTATATTCAGGTAGGGTAACAATGCTATACAGGGTAACTATTGATCACAGTTAGGCAAGGTAACTCTTTTAGATACGTTAACCTTGTTGCTGAGTTAGACAGGGTAACTGGTTAGGCATGTTAACTGAAGAAACATTAGGAAACCATTAGTAAGCAGTATAAAAGTTATTAGGCCAGGAATGTTCGTGTATCAAATTGATTGATGATTGCATAATCATGTGTAAACAACTGAGAGGATACACAGTGTAGTTCACTGATGAAATGGTAGGTTACACAGACTGTAGGACCTGATTTGTACTACACCAGAGTCAACTTAACCTATCTTGGAGATCATGCATTGGATTGTAGATCCCAATCTACCCCACCTTCAACGTTACAGGAAATAGGGATAATCATAAATGCCACCATAATGTGATTTAGAGCAAGTAGGTAAACTACATGAAGGATAATTGGCGAAGTGTAACAGTTGGTAAAATGCCAATTAAACTGTGCAAATGAAAGTGGTCCTATAACACTGAATATGTCGCAACAGTTCAGGGAGAAATCGTCTCTGCAGGCTATATAAGCCTATAGGCGACAACCAACCGTAGTGTGGCTACAAGGATTTACACCATATGAGGCACCTGGGGTACTCTAGCTACCGGTTATCCCTATCGCCATTATGCTATACACTCAAAGAATTTTCTGGGGGTAATGGATATACTCAAGTTTGTTAAAATAATTGCTTCTATTAAAAGCAACTAACCTCTCAGGACACTTCCTTCACTAATATATGTTACAGGAATATGAGGGCATTCTCTCTTACAACAGCTGTGGTGGATAACAAATCATTAGCTGTGGTTAGCACCCATTTTAGCTAAGACATTAGTGCTATTCGACAAGGGAGCTGACGAGTTACCAGAAATGTTGCTGTTAGGGGAAAGTAGACCAGATTGACTAACATGCTTCTATAGATAGTAATGGCACAGGGCAACTTGGTCTTAAACATAGATAATGAGTGTCATGCAGTATTGACAGTAGGCAACAGAGAAGACCATGATTCAAAATATTTTTCTCTTCTACAAACATAATTGAGATACATTGTAGAAAACCAATCATATTAATGTAACTCACCTTATCAGAGCGTTCTGCAGCCTCATGCAGGTAATTCTAGAGAGGCCAGGTGTTGATAGCCCTCAGTGGAGAAGGGTGCTTAAGAACATCGGGATTAAGGAACAGGGTTTCTGGCCTTAATACTTCTACTTAAATAAACATCATTGGCGTTCTACACTGAAATCAAAATATCCTCTAGAGTAGAAGTTGAATTGCATGAAGCTCTGGCTCGACGAGATATAGTTTTATAATATAATTCAAACATATTTATCATTATTTATTTATAAATTTTAGTCATAATCTTAGATGCTGTCACAATAGTGGAATGCATATTTCTACTGTGTGCCCGGTTACAGTTTATAATTAACCTCTTAGCTTGACCATCTCAGGAGAAATGTGGCTTCTCCAAGGCTATTTCAAGACTGATACGCAATATACCTAGCCTTGTCTGAAACTAATAGCCCAGGGAGGAATGAATTATGTCTGAAATGTCGCTCACATGTTCGCAACAAATGACCAAGGCTCTCATTATGAGGCTTCACTGTAACTCAAATGTTATGCAAGACCTTGTGGGTTTGGGTTGGGAATCGGTTACAATGTTGATTAAAGCGCCACACATCAATTATTGAGAGGTCTATCAGATGTTAATGGTCCTGATGCTAGGGTATTTGTGATTTCCATCGAACAAAATCCCTCTGTTATTGGCCCAAAAGTAGTCTAAGAAGGGATTACTATTGAATGTTTTACTCACAAAGTCTTGGCGAATTACATCCTACATAACCTATCTCTTAGGTTAGTGGAATTAGAGTACCAATTCGAATGCTTAATGAAGGCAATCTTGACCAATTTTCAAGAGAAAATAGTCACCCGGGCTGCAGACTAGGTAAAGAAGGTACTGAAGGCCTAATCATTGCAAGGTTGGGGTTGCTCCCCACCCGACAATTGCTTGCTGGCTTGGAACTGTAGGCACTCTAAAGAGTGCCTGATACCTCAATTCAAATATACAAGTCAACACAAATTTATTGTTTACGATATAACTAATTTGTGGCTTCATCTGGATTTGTGGCTAACAATACTTTATACCTCAATACAACTTTGTGGCTTAATAACACCTTGTAATTTAATAACAGTAGTTATTTTAATTCAAAACTCCAAGATAATATTAAACTACAAAGTTATAACATGATATAACTAAACTGAATTTAGCCATAAAGTGTTATATGCTACAAAGTATTATTGATCCATGAAATATTGTTAGCCATAATGCCAGGTGAAGCTACAAATTTACTATTATAAGCCACATATATGGGTTGAGCTGTAAATTTGCATTAAGCAGTCAGGCTCACTTTAAAGTGCCTACAGTGGCGAGCCAGAGCTCTATTATCGGGTAGAGTGCAACCACAACCTAAGCATGAGTATCGCAACAGAGTAATCTCAACTGAAGCACAGAAGGGCCAATTATACGTCCATGAATTGGCTGTGAATGCTGAAGTCTATATTTACTCCTAAAATTGATATATTCATGCAGAGCAAGTGCCCCAACTTCATTTGGTTCTTAATGGATCAATTAGCTTTGATCCACATATTGTGGAGGAAATGGCAAACAAGACCAGACATGAACATTTACTACTATATTTACGGGATGCCTTTGGCTTCATCCTCACTCTAGTAAACTGGTGTGTTTCCTGTTTGCCCTTACTGTAGAAACCGACTTCGCAAGTCGATCCCCTAACCTCTATGGCTCATTACCCATATCGCCAAATCTGGTAGGACACACGAATGAAAAATGTAGTGCAAAACCTGCATTATCAAGGATGGTGGCTGGCCTCCTATAAGTCCGATCGATGATGTCGATTGTTTAGAGGTTAACGCCAGTATCCGGTGGTATTGGCAACTTCTTTGCCTGACACACCGCAACATCCGGGATCACAAGTGACCTGACCCAATGCTGGCTATAGAAAACATTACTAGGAGAGTATGGAGAACTGGATGTCCAGGCTAGTGGCGTTATTTTCTACTGCTTATTGTTCAGTTACTTTTTAGGATCGAGGAAGGAACGGCTGGGCATATTTTGAACAGGGAGGCTCTATGCAAAAGGGGTCCCAGTCAAGTTTTCAAAGTTCACTCCATGGTCCAATACTGATATAGACTCATAGTCGTCTATGTGATTCAGAAGACTATATAAATGTAGAGACTGTCTCAGCTTGTAACCGTTCTTACAGAGCAGAGTGGTCAAGGTACTAGCTGCAAAAGGACTTCCACCATCTCTGCCTCTGACACCACAGTTTTCTCCTCTAGGAGCTTCTCTCATAAAGCCAGCAAGTTACTACATAGAACAGATTTATCGCAGATCATGGAGCTGTATGTCTCCACGGTGCTAACTCAGGCCGACTCAGTGGGAGCGGGCCGTTAGGAGCCAAGAATGTCTGCTAAGGAGAACTGCTACAATCTGACTCCACTCGCAGTAAGGATGACTCATGATCCTCGCTACTATTTCTAAGCCGATATCTTGTTAGAGGAAAGTCGCGCTGCAAAGACATAAAGAAGCACCTGCATCATGATCAGTTTCAAACTTAGCTTGACTATCTTTAGAAGTTCAATATGATATCCCTTGCCCAGTAATAGAAATACCGGGAATACGGCATAAAAGTGTTTAATGGCAACACAATTTACATATAGTGATTCATCCAAGATCTAGATATATGATATGACTAGTATCGGGACAGTAAGATATCCGAGATGGATAAAGTAAGACATTTCTTTCACTTCGTGTAGTCGCTGTAAAGCAATGGCAAAAGTCTATCCACGTATAGATAACTCTGGATACCACTAAACTAGAGAGAATTACCTGAAAGCCAAACAGCGAATAACAGACTTTTGGAGTTTTCTATTAGTGGCTAGAGTCCAATTTTGGTGGTCACTCATAGCGAGATCATGCGCTATGTCAGTGCAATGATTTGGTTCGGAAATAGGAAAAACAAGATAATTTTGCAGATAAACTTCTTGGGTTAGCCTGTGAGTTGCACTAAGACATGATTATCATGAAGGATATGGCATGTATCGGTATGACTACTGACTTGCGAGATTCTTTTGAACTTAAGAATCCTAACCTGGATACAAATATTGACTACCTAAACCTTTAGCACTATACTGACCCCTAGATGGAGAATGTAGAGTCTATCAACTGTATGGTTGTTAAGGAAAAACATAGTGTGCATGAGTTTCGTGTGTAAAGGTATTAGGGCACTAGAAGACAACCAAAAAAGGAGCAAGGAACGAGGAATTTCACCCACAGGTCGCAGCAAATTTTAACAGGTAACTCCACCAGTGTTGAGAAAGCTGAGTTGAAGGAAAAACAATGAAATATTCCTGTTACTCTGATCGACAAGGGAGCTAATAGAAGAAATGCACCCTCTCGGTGGTGTAGAACCACTTTGCGGAACTGTGATATGCTACTCAACCAGTGGTACAAGCCATTAAGCCAGCCCATAAGCGTACCTCTACAGAGGCTGGACACACGGCTTCAGCTGTACCCTAACACCAACGTATTGAGTCTCCGTACTCCATTGCAGGAAAGATTACACAGGTTCGGGGATCATATTCCATATTGGAGGTTGATACCAAAGGTAGTGATAGATCATTTTTCCAAAAATGATCACAACAACCGTTAGTGGATGACATCTCCAGCACTCTTGCAAGAAATCTTGAGTTTGTTCAATAGATATGAAATATGGAACAGGTGAGTAGCCACACCCATTACTAAAAACCATAACTGATCTGATGCTCTCTGCAACTGGCAGAGGTTAGACATTTACTTAATTCAGCTAAAAGGGTTATATCTGATTTCCTTTGTTTGCGGCAATGTTTTCTATTTTGTATAAGTTATTGGATGGTTCTTTTAAGCGATTCCCTGATACAGTGTTTTATCAGGCATGACTAGATTAGCCCATAACAGTTATTTAGCAAGTTTACATCAGGAGAGTTGAATAAACGCAATCTCGGAAGCATAATAGTAAACAGCTTAGCTATATGAAATTAGTTTACATACCAAATTAAAATGACGCTAAAATGCAAGCAACCTATTAGCGAAGAAAGTACCACTATGCGGAAAATGCTAGTTGGCCCACCGGCTCACTTTAATTCAATACATAACAAGGTCAGTTTGGACTAGAATCAAGATAATCAAAGAATTAGTGGTAAAGATATACTTGTTTTGATATGGGAGCTAAGTGTACCATGATGGGTTGAGCTAGGATCAAGAAGGCTTAGGTACTATGAATATGTCGGATATTTGTGACGCCAATCTTAGATCTTAGTGGTAACCAAATTCAAGGGTCAGGGAACCAATACATCATAAAAGTTAGAATTTAAATATTTGACCAAGTGAATAACATGAGGTGCGAGCTAGCCAACATGCCTGATGACCAAAGTGGATGTTTGTCTCCTGATGCCATAGTTCAAAGACCACAATCCAGATATTGATAGTGATTAAGGTACTATGTGGTTGTGCTCTAAATGTTTTCAGGCAACCTGTCTGGTCGGCAAGGGCAAAATAGAGTTTATTACCAATTAAGAACTCCTAGTTGAGGATAATAGTCTGTTATATCTATTGGACATGGCAATATATACAGGGGAAGACGGAAAAGATATTAGGCTCCGCCTTCCTCCCAAACTCAATGATTAGGCAGATATTTTCAGTTTATAAAATATAAAAGCTCTGTCCCAGCAAACAGAATTCTATCACAAGATAGAACTAGAGCCGGAGACTAAGCCAACCTCTGGCCAACTAAAACCTCTCTCCAAGGGTGAATTAGATGTACTATATGACTACAGCCGCGAGATGGAGGTACAAGGAAAGATCTTGGAATCTAGTTTCTTGGCTGATGCTCCTCTCCTCTTAGTGACGTAACCAGATTGTACACTGCGATCAATTATTGATTATCAAGAGCTCAATTAGAGAACTATCATGAATAAGTAACTGTTGCCTTGGTGAACAAGCTAATGGATCGATTCAGTTAAGCTATGGTATTCACCAAGCTGGACCTGAAGAATGGCTATTATCTCATCAGGATGGCTCCCAGTGAGGAATGGAAAACTGCCCCAAAGACACTCTTTGGCCTCAATGAATATACGGTAATGACCTTTGATCTATGCAAATCAACATCCATCTTCCCAAGTATGATAAATAGCATTTTCCCAGACATACTAGATGCTATTGCCATTACCTATATGGATGAATACCAATATACCTAGAGACAATAGACGAACTGGTCTCGGTATTAAGGTAGGTTATAGAAAGACTGCCAAAGGCTGAGCTGTGCGTTAGTATTATGATGTCCAGCTTCCAACACAGCAAGGTTGAGTTCTCAGGCTATAAGATATCTGAACACAGGATATCTCTGACCATTAGGAAGGTAGAAGGGATCAAGGTTTGGAAGACACCTTTGAGTGTTGTGCAGGCTCAATGCTTTATTAGGTTTGTAAACTTCTACTATCGATTCATATATGAGTTCGGTAGAGTGGCTACATAGCTAACAGATCCTATGAAGAAGGATATGAAGTGTAACTGGACGGTGGCCTCTGAGCGGTCTATAAAACATCTGAAGTATTTCTTCACTACTAGTATCTTTTATGACTTACTTTGATTGGTCTTGTCCAACAAAGCTGGAAACGGACGACCAGTATTTCAGATTAGGAGCAGTACTCGGATCCAGATCTGTGATCATTAAATATGGTATACTGTAGCCTATGACAGCTGGAAGTTCCATACCGTGGAGGTGAACTACGATCATCATGATTCTGATAAGAGGGCAATTGTAGCTGGATTCAAGGAATGGGATCATCACTTACACAAGGTTGAATACCAGAGTGTAGTATATACAGACTACAAGAATTTACAGTACTTTAACCACACTAAGGTCTTGAATCGTATACAACATTTTATAGAAGACTTGCAATCGCCATTTAATTTCAGAGTTGTTTACTGCCAGGAACGGTTGAACGAGAAGGCAGCTGCCAGCCAGAACGTGGCCCTCTCAAAAGTCTGCCAGACTGCCTAACCTTTCCATTAGGCACTACGATCGCTTCTAAGGCATAGGTACTTGGTGTAATAGTTATATCTACATGTGTAGGTTGCGCAGATTTTGTAGCTTCATATCATCTTCTGTTTTGATGTAACTTGAAACAAGAAATTAAATTTTTATTTTAAGGCAATGGAGATAACCTTACTTGCTACCCAATCCCCATCACTACAATCAAAAATGTTTTCTAGACATATACTTAACCAGCCCACCTGACCTTCTGTTTTTGCCTTTATCTTATCTAGAACAGATTTCCACACAGCTCACTCTGCCCTTTTTCTAGTACTTATTATCATTTGAATAAGGTTTCCTCTTTTTTCAACAACTGCTTTTGCTCTGCTTTTAACAATTTTACTTGATTCACAGGTATCTATAATACTACCTTTATACAGATGCCTTTTATGTGGTGTTCGCTGTAAGATATTATGAGCTTGGTTATGACTATGCACACTTTTAAGTTCTCTATTCCTAATGCACCAGACTCTGCTTAGTCTCCCATTCTTGCAATGCCAGGTCAAGCCTATGCAACAAATATCGTAAAAAATTGCCTGTATTTGTTGTAGTTCTTAGGTATGGGTTATTAAACCAGGTATTATAAGGGACTTAGTGCAGGAACTATTTCGCTGCAGGGCTAATATATGGGATTATAGGCGGCTTTGTGAGGTTTAGAGATAACAGGATTAGGATGATAGGGAATAGGTCCTTTTGCAAGAAATGCTGTTTGAACTGTGGAAGGCTTAAAGATATATTGGGAAATAAAATTATTTTTCTTATTAAATTGACTTAGTCAAAGTCTCCCGATCGCTTCCGAGTTGCCAGCTATACTGTTTCAAACTGATATTGCCTTACAATGATCGATTTGAACTATATGTAGTGGTTGTAGGATGTAGCAGGAGTGTGGAGTCAGGGAGTTAATAAAAGATTTTCTATTAGTTATAATAGTTATGGAAGCTCTTATATAGAGTAGAAGGGTGAATTCATTGTGCAGTAAAAGTTGATCAGCTCCTAGCTTTTATAAACTAGAAAACTGGGTGAAATGGACCTATCACTACAGTACTCTGTAGTAATTATTCAATCCAGTGTCTGATATGCTGATAGGGAATTATCGAAAATTCGCCTGGTCATATATCTAGGCTGCTGGTACTTGAATGTAGGAAGAATAATCATACATGACAATAGTGAACCATCGACACAAATAGTTTCCCCAACTCATATAAGTTCAATGTTAGTAGAACTTGTTAGTAGTGCTTACAAGATAGATCATGGTCAACAATCCCTTTATCTGATCCATTTTCCTATACTAAATCCACTTTCATCCAAAATTGTACTAATGACTAGGCTGAATGTTAACCTTGTGACTTATGGCCTAATATTTGGCAAACCAACACAGTATATTTTCTGTTAGTGAATCACTTTATATGCTCTATATCAAGTATTTAATATTTTGGCATAAAATAACCTGTTAGATTTTTAAAAAGTGGGGAGTCAAGGACTCACTGATATTGCAACAATGGGTAACAAAAATATGTCCAGTATAGGGAATGGTATTTGTTCAAATAGTGACTATTGGTTTGTTAGAAATTGTATCAACTTTTATCAAACAGTGGATATATTGAGTAAACACCATTTGCATGTCTTAGGAATACCAGTAGTTTGATGTGGGTCTTAGAGCTGTAGACTTAGAATCGTGTAAGCATAGAGGAAGTGGTCAACTGGGTAATTCACATGGAGCTGGAATGACTGGGAGAGTTGCGGTTTCATTTTGAGTAGATGTAAAGAGCCCTATAGTAACCTAGATTCGGATTTTGACCTTGCTAAAAGGTTCATCAAATTGTTTAAGTAAACATAGGGTAGGTGCTTGTGGTAGAATTGGTAACTGTGTGAGGGGTATTATGTAATAAGAACAAATTAACTTCTAGTATGATATATTAAAACTATTCTTATGCTTCAAAATTTCATTTATTTACACAGTTGTATTTATACTTAAAATCATGTCACTAGACCTACTTTTGACAACTCAGAATTTAGTATTAATGGCCTAAGAACTATAGAGCAGCTTAGGACCGTTAGGCAGCCTGGCACATTTGAGAGTTCTCCAGTTTGTGACTCACAATAAGAACCTTATTAAGTGTATATGGCTATCCTCATGGGTTGGTTAAATTGCAAAATTTGAGGCTAGACAGGTTAAAGGCCAATTGGACAAGGTTCAAATAATAACCGCCTGGGAGAGTACAGTCGATCATCAAATATGGAAGTGTTTACAGAATGATTCTCAGCTTACACTATTCTAATCTGTGGAGCCATATATAGATATTTTTGGGATAATGATATGTTCCCTCTTGATTCTACAATGCAGTAGAAAATAAACTCTGTCGACCAAATTAAACTATTAAGCTAAAAGCTTTTTCCTACCCTAGGGAAACTTTGTACTTGCTCAGTTACACACAGAAACAGGTACTAAAAGTAACGAGCAGGTGACAACTTGTCCACAGAATTCCTGATGCACAATTTCACCAGCCTATTGTAACAGTCCTATAAATCAGGAGGTATGGCATACTGTACATCAGACCAATATATGGCCTGGAGGGGACTCAGAGAGGAAATGTATATTAGGCCTGCCTGCTGTAAAACAACCTGAGGTACATGGTCCAAAGAGATGATACCTTGGTACGCAGTTAGAGGAGGTAAGCATTAGCCACACTTAGGAAGGGTAACCGAGTTGAACTGGATAACCCATAGTACTATGCAGCTAGGGTAACTCTATTAGATTAGGTAACCTCAGATCATAGATAGTCTGAGTAACTGTATTAATCAGGGTAACCAAGTAGTATGGTTAGTCTGAGTAAATGGTTAGACTTGGTAACTGCAGAATCCTATTAAAATATTGTACATTTAGACGTAAGGCATCAGGCCTTGTATGTTCGTTTAACCAAGTATAAAATGCTCACCGAATACAGTATAAACAACTTAGAGGTAACATGAGCTGGTACAGGGAAGCAAATATGTATTATACTGACTTCGGATTCTATTTAGGCCATGCTGGGTGTGTGTTACCCTACCTTAGGAATCAAGAATACAATTGTAGATACCAAGTTACACAACCTTGATTATTACAGGAAATGCGATAAATCAAAAAAGCCACCAGGGTGTGTGTTGGAGCAAGTTGGTAAACTACCACTTTGATAGGTGGCAAATTGGTACAGTAGGTATAATGCTAACAAAACTCGGCAGCTTAAGAGTGTACTATAATACAAATTAGGTCTCTGTAGTTTCAGCAGAGAAATGGTCTCAGCATGATAAAATAGAAGGTAAGGCGACGTCCGTTCCAGGTCAAGTTGCTATTATTAACGCCTGATGGATATCCTGGGATACTCCAGGTACCTGATATCACTATAGGAGGTATGGGATTCCCACATAGGGCTCCCCGGGAGTCACGGAAATATATGTGTTTTACAATAAACTGTTTAGTTAAAAGCAACTAATTCTCATGGACCATACAACAACAGCCAGAGGTTATAGGACTCTGAGGGCATTCCATCTTTTCAGGGCTGAAGAGGTTGACAAACCATTGACTATGGTAGCAGCCATTTTAGCCATCACAGTAGTGCCACTTGCTTGGGGAGTTGATTGGTCAAAAGAAAAGCTGCCGATAGGCCCAGTAGAGAAGATTGACTACAATGTTTGTATAGCTGGAAATGCCACGGGGCAACTAGGTTTAAAAATAGATTATGAGTCGCATGCAGTCTTGACAGTTGAACACTGATAAGATAACGATCAGAAAGGTTTTTCTTTTCTGTGACATACTTGATATGCAATGCAGAAAGCCAAATTGATAAAGGACACTTTCCATATCTCCGTGATTCAAAGACACCATTATGTAAACCTAAGGGACACAGGCACTGATAGCCTTGAAAGCAGAATGGTGGTAATAAAAATTCTTAGTTAGGATGGATATCGATGGCCTTTATATATTCTACTTAAATAAATACAATTGGCACTCTACTCTAAAAACCAAATACCCACTCAAGAAACAATTGAATTGACTCAAGCACTGGCTTAATGATATTAAATTATATCCTTTGAATAGAACATCCTTATCTTCATATTCCATGAATTTTGATTTCAATCTCTTGGTACGGTCTCAACTGTATGATCAATCTTTCTACAGGGACCACCTGTGACAATATATCCTGAAGCTCTTAACTTAATTCTAAACTGTGAGTTGTTCCTCCTAGAGATCCCTTTTGTGACATCAACGAGTACTGGTATCCTTCCGTGGAATAAGTAGCCTAGAGTGAAAGTATTATGTCTGAAATGTCAATTAAGAGTGTATAACATAGTGCTGAAAACTCTTAAGGGATTCTGTTACACTACAATGTTAACGAAAACCTAGGAGGATTTGGGTGGAAATCGGTTACCAAATAAATTAAAGTCGCACTAATTGAGTTGCCTTATGAATCTCAAACAACAATAGTCTCCCATCCAAGGGGACTCATGACATCCATCTAGGACAATAACTGCGCATTTGTATTTAAGTCGGTGGCTTAGAGGGTCACTTTAAACCGTTTCAGCTGTGATGTTTTCATACAATACATAATGCATGAAGTAGGCCGAAGATACAAGGAAGCACAATCTCACATCGAATGCTTTTTCCCTGGAAAGAAAGATAATTTTTAAGAGAACATAGTCACCTTGGCGACCGACTGGATGGATGTAACATTTGTACATGTTCCAGTACCTCTATTCCCACTCTTGTTAGCCTTTCCTTTGTCAGATTACATTCATTTGATTTGATTTCTTTTGTATTTGATTTCCATACCGGAATCTCTAGATTCCGGCGCCCTCATTACTCTATGCTTTGGAGGATCGGCAGGCTTCTGGCCCAGGAGTTCCAAGGGAAGGAACAGGTCATGTATACCGGCGGTAGGATAGAGGCAGTGTTGTGGGAAAGCCCCGGCTTTGAAGGACTCCGGCAGGGCCACAGGATTCCGGTAGCTGTACACATACCGGTAATGATAGTGGCTGTCGGTTTCTTGAGCCTCTCCTCTTGCAGGAAAGATTTCATGTATTTAAGAGTGGTCTCCTGGCGAGCAGGAGACATTAGACTTGAGACAGATGCCTAGACAGTGAATACACTTGGTTGAACGGCGATCCTATTGTTCCCCTTCGCTCTGTAAACTATTCTATTGTACTCCCCTTGTCTTCGCCTCTTAGCAGGTCTCTCTATACACCCAAGCGATTGCATGCTAGCGCTTAGGCTCTAGTGTATAACCGTTCACACAGGCTAGAACCTGTTACCATGGAAAAGGGAATGAAATCCTAGAGCCAGAAAGTTATGACTGCGCATGGGCTGAATAGCTGTTTTAAGACCTTCGAGTGTGCGGTGAAAGCCACAATCAGTCTAGACTCTTAAAATGGTGTTATCATGGAGCAAGCGCCACTATTTCTCCTTGTCCCTTCCTGGCACTTTAGTTTTGCAACAAATTTTGCAAAGGTAAGGTGGGATGTAAACTATCATAAACATTTTATGCCAGCCGCAAGGTAAACCTTGGGTATTGGAAAAACTCCTGTTTCACTGTGCTCCTCTCTGTTTGCCTTGGCTGTTGAAGCCCTTTTGGCCAGCAAATCATCTAGGCCTTCTGGTGCAGTTACAAGATTGTTTAAGTTGGCAGGGATTTCGTAGGAGAAGTATCCTTTAAAAACTAAGCCATGGACGGTAGGTACAGCTCTTCATGTGGTCCAGTCAACTCTATAAATAGTCTTAGAAGCTGAACTACTGTATAGTATAGCTAGAGCAACTCCCTTGCCTGCCACACTATAAAATACATTACCTTTATTCCCTCCTATAGCTCCACAGGCTCCAGCCAGGCCCACGGTCAGTGTTAGATGGACATGGTTTCCATGGGTAGTGGCGTAGTTAGCAGAGGTTATTGTCTGTTGCTTACAGGATTGAGGGAGGACCAGTTGCCAATATTTTTCACTATGAAGCCCCTTGTACACTGGGACCAGGTAAGCCGTTAATACACAAGCCTGCTAGACTCAGGTTGAAAAAGAGTTCTTATTGTTGGTACGATTCCCAAAGACCATGAAGATGTTAGAATGTCTTCCCGCTTGTAACTATTGGTTTTGAAGAGAGAATATATGGTATAGGCAGCAACCGGACCCCTATCCCCATAACCTGTACGACAGGCTTCCACTCCAGAAGTCAGTCAACAAAGATCGCAGTACTAGTACAGTAGATTTGATGAACGTTTGGGCCTCTGCGGTTAAAGCACAGGCTGAGAATATCAAAACCAAATAGCTGGAGGTGGGACCTGCAGTCAAAGAGGAGAATTAGGTGATTATAACTCCACGAGCAGTAGCGAACACTCGATTTACCCCCTTCCTGATCTAAACTGCTTCCTTAATATAAGAAAGTCTTTCTTGAAAGACCGAAAGTTGCCCGGTTATGATGTGCGCTGACGGTTCTGGAAAGACTATATTTGTAAGTCGAACTAGAAATCCCATTCTAGGCAAAGGAACCAACTCATATTGGGGAATAAACAGTTCAACGGTGACACATTTGACACATAGTATTTCATCCAAGATGCAGAGATACAGTTAGAATTCTATCTGCACTGCAAGTTATCCGATATGGACAAATTTAGCCAAATTATCGTACTTCTTCGAGGGGCTGTATAGAAATGGTTTAATTGCATACATGTACAACTTAGTCACGATACTGCTCTGTGTGCCAGAATAACCTTTAATACCAAGAATGAACTACATACCAAGAAAGAATTTCAAAAGTGTCTTGAGTCCAGTCTCAGTGGTAACTTAGATGGGGATCACGCTCTGTGCAGAATGACGGCTCTGGGCATCAAGCCATGAAAGATTGATTAGAATGTCATTGAACTCATTCGGTTAGCCAGTAAGTTATATTATGCCTGGATCTCTATAAAGGATTAATCTCGTATAGGTATGACTGCAGACTTGGAACATACCTACGGGCCTAAGGCTATACACCCTGTGGCATATATCGATTATCACAATCTCATGCGCAACACCAGTCTTTAGCTACCGGACTAGACATCATTTAACCGCACAGTTATAAAAGTAAAAAAAGTACTTCCTGTGAGTGTAGTAACGACAGGTTATTGAAAACAAGTGACAACGTAATATAGAGCATGGTGCCGGGAGTCGTAATCCCAATAGTTGACAGCTCATGCCTAACGCCTGCTGGGTTCGGATGTGAGAGTTTGAGGAAAAATAGGGAATATTCTCAGAACTTTGACTGACAAACGCCTGTAACTGAAACAATACCTGCATTATATAATACATGGTCGATTCAGGAGGTAATGTACCGCCCCGAACCAGTCGTACAGTCTATCAAACCAGCTTGGAAGCGGACGGCTTCTGTAGTTGGGCATCGTACTTCTACTGTACATAAACACCTTCGCACAGTGGCTCCTACAGTTAAGAAAAATGTTACCCTACGCCACGGATCACCACCTATATTGGAGATTCAAACTGATCTTAATAAATAGGTTAACTATCACGACAACATTAAAGAATCAAGAAAGCGACTACCTTTCCTTGCAATTACCCTTGGAGAAAATAGGGTAGCAAGGAAGAGGAATTGAACCATGTGAGTCCCCTCCTCCATGCAAGAAGACTAACCTAATGCAATACTTCAAGACAGCATTAGGTTAGGGTTTCTTTTGTAATAGATTTTAAAAGCGTAATTTCTTATTTCCTTTATTCATTACATTATTTAGGGAAAACAGTTACAAATACACTGGTTTGAATAAATTTTGTTGGTTTTGTACCTCAATCACGAAGGACGAGTTTAGCATTTGAAAATAATTTGGTAAGTTTACCTAAGGAGGGTTGCGATCCCGAAATCTCACCGGAGTCATAGTAAACACCTAAAATTATACCTATTATATCATGAGTTACTTTATGACGCTTAAGTTATAAAAATCTGTTACCGAAGAAATACCTGCTAGGCGGTCTAGGCCTATATGCGCACCGCCCCAACATAGGTTAATACATATCAAGGTCCATATAGACTGGAATCATGACAAGCCATATAAATAGTAATAAGGCCTTACTTCTTTGAGATAGTGGCACTACGGATGCCGTGTTCAGCAGTGCTAGGGTCAAGATGGTCCTTCCTTCATGTATACGTAGAAATTTTCAACATCAATCTAAGATGCAAGTTGTAACTATATTCTATTGTCCAGGAATCATTATACCAAGACAGTTAGAATGAAGATTGGTGACCATTTGAATGGTATTAGGTTCAGGCTTGAAGACATGCCCAATAGCAAGGTTGATGGCTATCTCCAGATGTCCTGGTTAAAGGACCACAATCCCGATATTGATTTCAATAAAGTTACTCTGATGTTGCACTTGGAATACTGGCTGGTAACCTGTCTCGTCTCTAAGCGTCGTATGGAATTTGTTACCAGTGAAGAACTCCTAGCTGAGGATAGTAGCCAGGTATATCGGTTTGTCATGTCAATGTACACAGGGGAAAATGAATAGACTTTAGTATCAGTCTGCCCCCTGAATACTAGTATTATGAAGATATTTTCAGTTAACAAAATATAACTCCCCTTCCAAAGAATATAAAGGGCTATCACAAGATAGAACTAGAGCCTGGAACTAAGCAAACCTCAGGCCAAACATACCCTCTCTCGAAGAGAAAGTTATATATGCTTACGACTACATCCACAAGATGGAGGAATAAGGACAGATCCGCTGGTCTGCTTCATCCACTGGTGCTCCTCTCCTTTTTGTGCAGAAGCCAAATGGTTCAGTACAGTTATTCATAGATTATCGCAGGTTCAACAAGATTACAAGAAAGAATAAGTATACATAGCACTTGATGAACGAACTGAGGGATTGACACGGTAAGCGACTGTGTTCTACAAGATGGAACTCAAGTATAGCTATTATCTCATCAGAATAGCTCCCGCAAGTAATGGAAACCGTCTTTTAAGAGTTATTATGATTTGTATGAATATATGGAAATACCGTTTGGGCTATGCAATGCACCATCTACCTTTCAGAATATTTTAAAATACGTCTTCGGAGACAGGTTAGACGCAGGGGTAATTGTCTTTATGGATTACATTCTGAAGGACTCAGTGAGAATAGAGTAACATATCTCACTAGTAATGCAGGTGATAGACAGACTGTGAAATGCGAGGCTGTACGTTAGCATTAAGAAGTCCACTATCCATCAGACAGAAGTTGAGTTCTTAGGACTTTAGATATCTGAAGAGGAGATATCTACAAAGACTCAAAAGGTTTCAGAGATCAAGGCAGGAGAGACTGCTGCTAGTGTTGTCTACATTAAATGCAAAAAGGGCTTTGCAAAGGTCTACGATCGATTAATAAATGATTTCAGCAAAGTGGCTAAACCGCTGAAGAAGATTTTATTTATAAGGAAGTCAAGTGGGACTGGTCAGCTTCAGGTAAGCGATCATTAGAATATATAAAGTAGTTGTTCACACTAAGACCATTCTGACACACTTACAAACCTCTAGTCCAACAAATCCTGAAACCGTTACCAGTGGTTGGGCATTCGGAGCAGTGCTCACCTAGCTTGGTGATGAGCAAAAATTAACACCTGGAGGCCTAACTCAGCGCGACCATCTTACCCGTTCATGTGAACTACGAGGTTCCAGACAAGGAGCTGACTACAATTGTAGCTGCCTACAAATAATGGGATGATATACTGTACTCGGTTGAAAACCATATAGTGGTATATACAGACTACAAGAATATGAAGTACTTAAATAGAAGAGGGTGACAAACTGTAGGAAAATCTACTAGGCCGAATTCTTCCCCGCGTTTAACTTCATGGTCATATAAAGCGAAGTACGGTTGAACGAGAAGGCAGATGCCATGCCGCAGCCTACGGAGTACCGCCCTGAACAGATGGGGGATCCTCGACAATAACCTTTTTCCACCTTATCTAATGGAAAATTCAACAAGAATGCGATCTCCTATGTACCCAAATGCTACTTACCTGTCAAGGTTACCCATTGTAGTCAGGTTTCTTACAAGATGAATACTATGGCTAAGCTAGATCAAGCAAACTTAGTGGTTCTACATGCAGAGGGAGAAAAGGTAACAACAGTTGCCACACAATTCGAGGTAGACAGTGGACTCCTCACCTAAGAGAACCATTGCTATGTCTCTAAGCATAAATCTTATAAACAGACAATAATGAAGGCAAAATATTATTCACGCATGGCTGAATATTTCGGAATATATAAAACCGTGTCAAGTTAAGGCAAACTTCTATCGGCCTAACATAAAGACCCAAGTCACAAAGTATGTCCATACCTATGATACTCGTTGTCGTACTAAGTTTATAAGGCATTGCAAGTAGGGCTTACCTCATCAAGTAGAAATTACAATACAGCCATAGAATGCAATTACCATGGACTTCATTGTAGCCTTGGGGATAAAAGAAGGGTAAACTAAGTTAAGGGTGATTGTTGACGTATTCTCACTGATGTCTCACTTTATTCCTCTGCCTACGTAGGTACCTATTAAGGTTCTGGGTATTATCTTGCTTAAAGAAGTATGTAGATTGCATTGGCTCTCTGAATCTATCATCTCTGCGCGAGATACCTGCTTCATTTTTAAGTTTTGGATAAGTATCAAGGATTTACTCTAAGTAAAACTCCATATCTCTACCACCTTCTACCCAGAGACCAATATGCAAACTGAGAGACTAATACAAATACTGGAACAGTACAGGAGAAGCTATTACTCATACTGGCATGACGATTGGGTTACATTGTTGTCAATGGCGGAACAAGCATAAAATACTACCGTATCAGAGTCCACCAAGGTTTCACTCTACGAGGCAAACGACAGGTTTGTCCATAAGGCCAACTAGTCCAAAGCTGTATCTGATCATCAAGGATTACTCCGAAACAAAGAACTTGTAGGGAGGAATTAGGAAGGTGCATCACCGGACATACGGAATTACTACATAGCACCCAGGAGCGACCAAGGATATAGAATGATCAAAGGTTGATAGAAAAAATATTTGCTCAAAGGGACCTATGAAAAAGCAAAACTAAAACAGAATTTGACATCTTAGTGTGTTACAAACCTATCCTTAGTCTGCTGGACAAGGCACACTATCTCCTTTAACTGCAACAGGTAACGATACGTACTACTCGTCTTACCTCTCTTCAGGTCTCGTAGCCTTATGTCGCCTAGGGAACGCTGAGTCCTTTCACTCCTAGCCCGTGCGACTGCTCCTTAGCGATACGTTTCTCGAATTACCTTTCGGTCGGTGATATAAACGGATGGTCGTAATAAGAATAAAGTATAGATTGAAC
>QFET01020148.1:0-23544 GCA_003316355.1 Tuber calosporum | reverse complement strand
TCAACTCATAATAACCTCATGACTCACAAGTGTGCGTCATGCGCGAAAACCCACATGACCCTAAAGTGGTCATGTGTGCGAAATCCTCGTAAGCCTCACAAGGCTTACTCTGCTTTTCTGTCCTTCCTGCCTAGCGCTCTTCTAGGCAATCGTGACAGATATGAAGGTAGTTTCAATAAAGGAACGAAAATGTAGTTTTGTTAGGAGGTATATTCCACCCAGGAGTCTGCCAAAAGATTTTTGACTTGTATCTTGTAGGGGTCGGAGAGTTGATGTGTAAACATAAGTATGTCCAATACATATTACGTGATTCCGATACCAGTATTGGCAATGAAAAGGAAGTCAAATGATTTTCCGAGAAGGCTGATTGCCATGGCAAAATTCCCATCAGGTAAGGAGTTTGCATTGACATAACCAATATTCTACATTATTGGTCTTTATTTATTGCGCAATTTGGCTTTTAAACCATTATTTTCTTTTCTTTCAGTAAATCTAAAAATGTCCTATTTGTAAACATTTCTAGTTAAAAGTTCTTTTTAAATTTAGGTTTTCAAAAGGAAGGATTTACTACTCCGTACTTTGCTGAGGATTAAATAGGAACCTGCGTTTGCAATATTCAGGACCCTGTTCCTTCACGTACAGTTCCTTGAATTGCTTGTCTCTATGACCCTCACTCGTTTCCCCATCATTCGAGAATTCCTCTAGGTGATCTTTGTGCTATCTCTGAACTTCAACCCCCTGAACTTCTAATAGTATCCCTAGATCAAGGCCTACACCTTGATGTTCTATCCAACTCAAAATGTGTTGCCAAATTGAGTTACATGCACTTGAGGCAATTGCAAGGATTGAATGCTTGGTAAGTTGGACTTTAAGACAGACTCCAGTGATCTTCAGTGTCCAGTGCCCTTCCACTCAAATAAAGAGGAGTACAAGTAATCGAAGGTAGGACGAACTATATATTCAAAAGGTTTGGCAATATGGTTCTTGACTTGATCTGCATGATGACTATTACCCAGAATCTCTATTAATTGCTGGTCAATTCAGGAAAAGTTGTGAATATAGCGTAACTGAAGGTTGATTACTAGTGAGGCTAGGATATGCTTGACACGCTTGGTAGGCCAATATTCCAATCTAGATATATATATACAGTAGTAGAAACGGTGTTCCTTCATCTATTTGCTGGCTGATTTGCCTTGCCTCTAAAATGGGCTAGAGCAAAGAAATTTGGAGGCTTCAATGGATTGACCATGGGATTGGGTGTTTCCCTAATTGAAGCGTCTCCTTTTGAGAGAAAAATACGGCTATAGGTATCTTGCAAGTGAGGTAGTTCTGGTGGATGATAAGGTGGGATGAAATCTTGTCTATGTGCAAAAGTAAGTGCTATTGGTGATAGAGAGGGACTACAATAGGAACCAGATGCAGAATGCAAATAACTTGTTACAAAGTGCGAGTGGTTGTTCATATTCGGTGATGGTTGTACAACAACCATTTCCTATTATTCAATTATAATTGTCTGCAATATTGATATTTGTAGATATTCTTTGTAGCCAAACAATATGAAACTCCCCTAGTATCCACAAACAATATCAGTCATACAAGTACTATTTACCTTAACATTGCTCTTTGAAAGAGGTCTATCAATTTCTCAAGAAACTCTTGCTTCTATAATCTTTACTTGCTGAACTAGTTCCCCAATACAGACTTCCAAACTAGATTGACAGCTGTATTCCTGTGTCATTGAATCCAGGAGTATGGCTAGATCGATTAGCAATTTTACTATATATCTTGGCCAGCTAATATCCTCCAGGATATGTATATTATATTCACTTTATATTCTTTCAAACATTAAAACCAGAATGTCAATATAAGCAAATTGGACTGCCAAGTACTGGTTGTAGTAGAATTGGGTAATAATGTATCTTGTAGAATATCTAGCAGCGGGGTTGATTCCAAAATATTCAAGGTAGACTTGTTCTGTAACTATTTTAAAAATATATAGTTAGGTATAAGTTGTACTTCAACAGCAATTTGGACCTATAGTTTGTAATCTGAGATAACGAATAGTCTGTCATACACATTCCTAATTGAAGAGTAATAGTATCTCTAACCGAATCTGGAGGTTCTCGCTCCAATAGAGAACCTGTATAATATGGTTAATATATTAAAGTATAGTGAATTGAGTACATATTAAGATATACAAACTAAAACCAGAAAAAGTAGGAATAATGTGCATAAACCTGGATATGTAATATATACATGATGAAAGGAATGGTGGACATTGACAAAGGTCTATGAATACTGTAGTACCAATAGACTTACCTCAGTATTGTTTGGAACGACATGTGTAAGGTTACTGTCGTTGGCCCTTGGTATCCGCTTTCCCTGCGGAATCCTTATTGACACACTATATTGCTCATCTTGAAAGAAACAATTAGGACAGTGAAGCACAGTGTTTAACCTGGCATGCAATGATTCTGCTTCATCCTATTTGCCATTTTCAGTGCTTGTTTGAAAGTTTGCTGCCTTCCATATAGTGGAAATTTGATATTTGGCTATATTCCAGATGTTGAAAAACACATTTGTATATTGCCTCAAGGGTGCTAGCAGTATCAATACAGCATAGTCTGGTAGGGTATTTAGGGTATCAAGTTATTCGACCCGTGCGAATAGTGCATGGAGTTTATGAATATACCTACAAGAGCTTGGCATATAAATCAAGAGTAACAATAACTTGATGTAGATTAACACATAGTGAAACCCTGGGTTTAACTTCACAGTCAATATTTGGCACAAAATTGTTTCTTGTAAAACAAGGTTATAGTTGCAAACCTCCTAAATAGAGAAGATTCTGTTATAAAATATAAAACCTAGTCTTGAACAAAAATAGATTGGTTATCAGTAATATTATTAGCTCTTTGCTTTTTAGAAAAAAAGGATAAATAGAAGATATGTATGTATCTACAAGGTGAGTTTTTCTTATTCCTACTGACCTTAATCTTTTACTTTTAATAGTTGACCTCCATTATAGCTATATCGTGGACAGCTTTCAATCTTGGCCAATAGTATCTCCCTAGTGAGATTCAACTTCTGTATAACAAGTTGAATTGTAGTATTTAATAGTCAGTATGAATTAATAACATTTAGTTTATAGGAAAATCAAAGCAAAAAGGTAATTGAAGGTTCTGGAGATAGTCTGATAGAGGCCAGGTAATATTTGATTTTGATAACACCAAAGTTACTAAGTTAGTAGACAGCAATATGATGAAATGAATACATGCAGGGTTGCCATAGAGAATTAGTTTATGCAAGACGATATAATTAGAATAACATACTGGGATCTGCATAGTCATAAAGCATAAAAAAGGAGATGGGTGTCCACCAACTTATACAAAAATCCCATTACTCCTATTCCTCTCTATCTTCCTTACTCGCTCACCCAGTTACACTACTGCTTAATAAGTATAGTTATATTAAAGGTCAAACCCCTGGTTTGACAATAGTTCCTTCCTGTAAATTTCTAGGAGGATTCATGTCCGTGCAATACTTTATTGCTTTGCAGGTATTTCATTATTCCTGTACCAGTAATTCTCCCCTAATGCACATAGTAAATAGATGGCATTTTAGGAAACGAGGGAAACTCTACATAGTTACCAAATTGTAATATAAGGTAAACTTAGGGTTTGGGCTTAATCCCTTTACTCAGTCAGTAATCCAGGCAAGAATATACGCAATATCATAACTCACTAGCCTTTTTTCTATCAATGGAAAAGTTCCATATATTCTGAAGGTCTAAATGCTGACTAAGTAATCTAAGTAGGGATTTCCCAGGTATACCAGGTGGATTAAAGGAAAAGCAGGAGTTGCGAATTTCATAGGCGGTCAGAGGGTAATTATACTTTGGTCGTATTGATTGATCCTATGTCAGGATGATATAACAAATGTAATTTCGTGTTTGTAATAAGGAGACTGCTATTGCAGATTGAAAACGTTAGCCAATATTGGGCAATTAACTAATTTGTATACATTAATAATCCAACATTTAGGCCAAAGGATTGTACTAATCTAGGTTAGGACCTTGATACAAAGGAGTAGAATTAATGAAAGAATTTAACATGTCAGGGGAAAATGAAAATATACTGGAAGGGACTTGGAGATGGGGTTGCCAGAACATGTATCCTCGCATAACATATCTAGATTAACCTACCACGACAATCGTTTATCCACTATTGGCACAGCTTCAATCCTAGATGATGGAACTATCTCTGCAAGTGAATATTTTCAGGGACTTAATATCGAACAAACCAAAAGATCAATGACTTTGATTGAGAGAGGGAATGAATGGTGCCTCTCACAGTAACGGGTACCTTCAAGTATGCCAAATTTGTTTATACCTACAGGAGGTAAGAATTAGGGAAGATAATAAAGGTAACTGAAGATTTTCCAAAATAAGAAATTGACCTGACCTTGTGGTGCCTTCAGATTCACATACAAGAGAAGCTCCCGAAATAGATATTGTGAAACCTACCAACACCGACCCTTTGAAAAACGATTCCAAGAACTTCTTTTATTCTGGAGCAAGTCTAAATGGACCAAACGCTTAGAATTGTATTAATACTACACATGTACTACAAAACACACACTATCAGCTTGAAACAAGTTACTGCAGTGTATATAGTCTTGCCTCACAACTGAGCACTTGAGTGAGGTCTATAGAATCTTGTATCAACTACGTACACGGCATACAAGTAACTATACGAATCTTTCCTACAGGAAACCTACAGGATAGGAGAGACTCCCCATGCAGGGTGAGCTTGTACTAGATTATAATACACTAATCTGGTTTGTTACTACAAACTAGATTGGCTTGATTAAACACTGCTTCTATCTATGTAAGCTGTTTTTCTCGCGGCCTGCATACTTGTGCCAAGGTTGGGGTTGCACCCCTACCAACAATTGCTCGCTGGTTTGCAAGTGTCGGCACTCTCCAGACTGCCTCACAGCTCAATGCAAATTTACAGCTCTACGCAAATTTGTGGCTTACCATAGTAAATTTGTGACTTAGCATCACTTTGTGGCTTCATCTGGCTTTGTGGCTAACAATACTTTATACCTCAACACCACTTTGTTGCACAATAATACTTGCTAATTTAATAATAGTTGGTAGTTTAATTCAAAACTCTAAGATAATATTAAGCCATAAAGTTATAACACTCTATAACTAAATTGATATAGTTATAGAGTGTTATTAAGCTACAAAGTATTGTTGAGCAAGAAAATATTATTAGCCATAGAGCCAGGTCAACCCACAAAGTAATACTGAGCCTCAAATTTACTATGACAAGCCACAAATTCGCATTGAGCTGTAAATATGCATTGAGCTATCAGACACTGTTTAGAGTGCGGACAATTGTGAGCCAGAGAGCAATTGTCATTTGGGGTGCAACCCCAACCTTGGCGCGAGTAGGGGGAACTTTTTCAAAGCAAAGAATTCTCCCTACCTGACAGCAGGGCAAAAGGTAAATGAAATCCTTTATGATATTTTCAACAATGAGTTGGAGACATTAGTCAGTCAGCAAACTATTAGAAATCATATAAAGAAAGAGCGGCACTGGAATCAATTAGTCTATCAGGACGAAACCAAAGCATTAGGATATTGATTGCTCTAATTACTGCCACTACCCAGGTTGGCTGTTATAGCCCGAAAGACCAGCGAGTCTGTTTGTACCTTTTTGCTGTCCTGACTCTCTCAAATCTCCTATAGAACCATTGAAATTGCTAGGGCTTTGGAACCCATTGGTCATACATTAAATGCGAAAGTAGTTGGTAATGTTGATGAGCTGTTAGTTGATTCGAATTGCCGACTGCTGCAAAAGGGCATTCACTAGAATAGATTAATTTTAATTGACGTTGGACAAGATATCCAGTCTAGCCGAACAAGCACTCCTCAAACTGTATTCAATCTGATGGCCGTAATGCTGAACCAAACCTGGTTCCTTGAGCCATTAACGAAGCCTGCACTATAGATAACGATATTCGGCAGCCCTTACCCTGACCGACTCCTGTAATTGCAGCCAGTTTTTCAGCTTCTAATAGATTGTTAACTGACATCGCTGGTACTGGCTCTGTGCAGACAATGATAGTTTGTTGTCTAGACACTCTTAGGCCTGACATTATATCTCCACATACTGGTGGAGCATCTCCAATCTGGAGTGGATTACATAAGTCTATGGATAGCCAGCTAAGTTAAGGGCAAAAAAAATACCCTTTTCTAGCATATATTATTATTCACTAATATGTTTGTCATACTCTATATTCTGAAGAGCTAAGATTCATATCCAATGCAGTAGCTGATGTCACATATAATGCTCCCCACCAAAGCAGGGTTTGTGAACAAGTTTATGCCCGCTGGGGCACTGCCAATCATGTCAACTAGCATAATATACCTTGTATCGCACTACCTGACTCTGATACTCTTACTACTATTGCATGATCAGTTACCTCATTAACATCACAACCACACATGTATAAATTTTTCTTTGTTAAATATATTCCCTATCTGTGAATTCATCTGAACCTTATATTCCTTATTCAAGCCATATTAGTCATCATATTTATTTTTAATATTTTACAAAATGTGAATTAGCTTACTAAAATATTGTGATATATTAGAAGCTCCGGATCAATCTCCAGCATCAAGCTGGGTTCATTTGTCACTATTGACTGATTCTCAGAAGCCAATTGGTCATAGTAATAAGTGGGATTTGCAGGTCAATATTGTTAATTCCTTACCTGAATTACAGAGGGGTTGCGAAATTACCACAGGGGCATATCTAAGGTATATTATAATCTATTTCAGATCTGAATTACTCATTTATTCATATATTGCAATTAGCTCCCATGCTCTGTTAACATCTATGATGAATAGATAACCTCATGATCATAGTGTTCAATCTAGGTCCATAACATCTGCCTTAGAACTAAATGTCTATTATCCTGGAGGCTAGATTCCAGTTTTTAGGCAACAAATACCAGAGTGCAAGGAGGCGATTCAAAGTGAGATAGTAGCTATAGAGGAAGAAAATTCAAATCGAATACAAGAACCTGATATAGACCTTATTGGCAGCCGAGATATACAACCGAATTCGATCCTGCCAGGACTAAATATTCATATAACTCTATACAATTGGGAGGAAATTGCGTTGGACATAGAAGAAGACAATAATTTAAGCAGAATTATATACGGATTATTTACCTTGCTTGTATGTTCCTTCGTTCAATGTAGCTTACAAGTTCAGGTTTGCTATTATTCAAAAAGGATTTAAGGGAATAGAGGAACTACAGACTGGACATTGAAGAAGGTATAAATTCGGAGCACTGATACAAGGTTGTTTGGAAAAACTAAAGTATTTGATCTGTTAAGGTACGATAGTGTACATTTGAAGAGAGAAGAAGAGTTGTACGAAAGGAAAATATAGTTTGGTATGTGTAGGGTGAATAATAAGAGTTATTTAGAAGTGTAGATATCTTTATTGGGACAGATGATGGATATAGTTTTTGATGTTATTATAGTCACAATAGTGCAGAAATTAACATGGTAAGATATAAAGTGAAAGTTCCTGCTTGGGTTCCACATTTCATATAAAGTGGAAGCTTACCCTAGCCTTTCACCTTTCATATACACTGATAGTGCAAGATTTACTTCTACATTTCGTATAAAGTGGAGGCACAAACATGCCTTCAAACTTTCGTATAAAGTGGAAGTGTACACTTACCCTCCACTTTTCATGGAAACTGGAAGCACATCAGTTCCTTCCAGTTTTGGTATAAAGTAGAAGTCCATCGTGGCCTTCCACTTTTAGTATAAAGTACAAGCTCACCCTTGCCTTGCAATTTTCATATGAAGTGGAAGAACAGACTTACCTTCGACTTTTGGTATCCAATGGAAGCCTACCCACGCCTCCCACTTTCACTCTAAATTGGAACCCCACCATTCCCTTCCTGTTTTGATATAATATGGAAGCCTATACTTGACTTCCACTTTTCATGAAAAATGTAAGGACACACTGGCCTTCCACATTTCGTGAAAAATGGAAGAAGAAATTTGCCTTCCACTTGTCGTCAAAAAAGGAAGAGACATTTGCTTTCTACTTTTCATTAAAAATCGAAACCTACCCTTTCCTTCCACTTTTAATGAAAAATCGAAGAACACACTTGCCCTCCACTTTGTGTGAAAAATGGTTGCATACCCTTTCCTTCCACTTTTGATGAAAAATACAAGTTCACACTTGCCTTCTACTGTCGGTATTATATGGTTGCCTACTCTTTCCTTGCACTTTCCGTGAATGATGGAAGGACGCAGTTATTTTCCACTTTTCGCATAAAGTAGATGCCCATCCTTCCCTTCCACATAGGCTATAGTGTTGAAGCCTACCCTTTCCTTGACCTATTTTACTACTTGGGAAGTAAACTAACAACCTTTAATTTCATTTACTCAGTACTTTCTAACCTAGATTTTTTCGACATTGGAGTTAAACTTGGAGACAACCTTGGCAGGCCTCCTTTCCGCGCACTACTAATGATAACTCTTTCTATTTTCTACTACCCTGCTCCTTCTGCTATCAATAACATTTTAACTCCGCCCCAAATCATGTACTAATTATCTTACAAAATTACAATACCAGTTTTGATTCTAGTATAATTCTATTGCCTTAGGGATGGCTACCTTTTCCACCTTCTATATATATAATAACGTATATGAATATTGCATATTAGTAGAATATGGTCTAATATGACAAATCAGATGGTTATAAGGTTACGATTAATATTATTACCTTTTGGTATCAGTTGTCTCTATATTGAGTCTAAGAATGACTTTGATCAATCAAGTGCAAATACTGCTTCCACAGAAGACAGTATATATATCCCACCTCTAACTATTTTGTGAAATTATTAACACTACGTTAAACTTCCTTGTAATATATATAAATTTCAGAAGAAATAAAATTGGAAATCCTTTGTTCGTTAATATTGTATCGCTATCATAGATCAAGTGTGTAACCTATAAGCCAGGATAGATTTACTCTCCTTTAGAGTTTAGCTATATGCTGCCTTAAGACAGGTAATTAAAATGTCATCAAAGTCTATACTAGCTACTACTTCCCTCTTGTATCCGCACAACCTACATCGTATTATGCAAAATCTGACCAAATAGAGAACCATTAAACCCACCTCCCTTTTATCCAACATCTTCCTGACACTAGTAGCATCTTGCTCCTCAAAGCTACTCGTACCAAGGTTGTGGCTGGCAGCCACAACCACTGGTTGCGAGCATCCTCACAACCTTGGGCACTCATCCTGAGTGCCTGACAGCGCAACATCACCTTTCAACTCAACATCACTTTGTGGCTCAACAGCACTTTGTGGCTCAACATCACTCTGTGGCTCAAGTTTACCTGTCATTTTAGAGTGAAATTTAATATCAATAATTGATCATCGAGCAAAGTAGCTTTAGACAATTACCAACTACCCTATTTCAATCCTATCTACACATCATCACACTTATTTCCCTCTATCACCATGGTACCTCTACCTTCCCTTAATCTACTTAGCCAGCGTATGGAACCATATATTGATATCGAGTCCCCCATTCAGACTGCCCTGACCCAGCTAATGAATTCAGATCAGGATCGAGTAAATATTGCAGCAACCGCCCGCTCATATGAAATTCCGTATCACATCTCCGTGCTCGCTGGAAAGGCCGCCAATCTAAGCAAGATCGACTAGCGACAAACTCTGTTCTTTCTGAGAACCAAGAACTTGGCATATGCCAGTATCTAGATCGCCAGGATAGAGTAGGAACTAGTGCACGACTACAAATGGTTTCCAGCTATGCCAATACAGTTCTTGAAAAGTCCTTTACAGGACCAGGACCAGCACCTGTCATTAGTGAGCAATGGACACGACGCTCTCTTCAACCACATCCTGAGTATTATATTCGGAAACAACGAACTCTTGATGCCTACCGCAAAAACGCTCATCAACCTCACGAGATTCAAACTTGGTTTGACAAGTATGATCAATGTTTGTCAATAGTATGAGATCCAGTGCTCTGATATCTACAATTTCGATGAAACTGGCTTTCAAATTGGAATTGGAAAGGATCACTGGATCATTACACAAGATCCAATAAGTCAATCCTACCTTGGCAGCTCTACTAATCGTGAGCTGAAACCTGTTTGCAAAACCCTTTCCGGGGATGGTTTTGTCCTTCCAGCTTTGATTATTATTTCAGGTGTTATCCATCAAGAGCCATGGTATACTAGCATTTGATACCAGATGATTACTTGGTTGGCACCTCCGATACTTGATACAGTAACAATGAATTATCGATTAAGTGGTTACTTCATTTTGAAAGGTTTTTCTGTCAAAGACAGACAGGCATCTACTGACTCCTTCTCCTCGCTGTGCTCAGTTCTCATTGTACCAAGCACTTTATCGACTACTCAGATGAGCATAAGATCATTGCCTTCTGCCTCCCACCGCATACAAGTCACCTCCTACAACCCCTAGATGTTGTCGAATTTTAACCGTATAAGCATTATCATACTGAGGCAGTAGAAGCTGCTACACGTAGCGGCAGTGGAGAGTTTGATAAAGTTGAGTTTGTGAATATGATTGATTCAATCCGCCAGCAAACGTTCAAAAATACAACCATCGAATCCAGTTTCCACGCAACTAGCCTTATTCCATTTATTCCTAATGTTGTAATTTGGAAATTACGCGAGTCTCTTATCACCTCTCCCCTACCTACGACCCCACTACCTTTATCATCCGACTAAATTCCTCTTACAATTCCCAGCTTAAAGAGACAAGGGGAGGAATTAGAGCTAGAAGCAAGACACCTTTCACCCTCATTTCGGCATCACCTCAAACTTGTACTTCAAGGCGGTTTAGTACAGGCACAGTCATGCCCTCTAGGTCTGGAACACTTAGACCATACCCTGGCAGCAGAGGAAGCACGAAATACAAGCCGGAGGGCACAGAACTGAAGACAAATACAATAGGGAGGCGTTATTTATGCCTCAGAGGCTCGTCAAATGGTGAAAAATGTGGATGTGGCAGAGGTAGAAAAGGAAGAGAAGCAGTTAAGGAAAGCACAAAATGCAAGTAACAGAGCAGAAAAGGCTGACTGCAAGCATTTGATAGATGAAATGAAGCTGTATATTAAGAATTAACGTGCATTCCAAACTTCTAAATAGAAGATTGGTAAGTCAATACATATAGGTATCAAACAACATCTGAGATTGAGAAATTAATTATATAATTAATATAAATTATTACGTTTTAACCTTGTATTAATGAATAATATAAGCTTTGAAGATCAAGTAATGTTGAGCCACAAGATAATGTTGAGCCACAAAGTGCTGTTGAGCCACAAAATGATGTTGAGCTGAAAAGTGATGTTGAGCAGTCAGGCACTCAGGATGAGTGCCCAAGGTTGCGAGCATGCACGCAACCAGGGGTTGTGGATGCCAGCCACAACCTTGGCACGAGTAATATTCCATCATTGAAAGATTGGCATCTTACTTAGTCCCTAGTGATACTATTAGCTGTTTCTACCACTTTCCAAGAAAGGAGTTCTTACTCTCAACATAGCCTTCAACGCAATCTCTTTTTCACCATCAAATAGCCTAGTATGAAGAGTTACTGTCTATGCTTTAAATGAACAATCTAAAACATAATTGGAATTCTCCTCTTCTAGGGAAATAACAACAAATCGAATTACTAGATACATGACTCCGCTCCAAAACCTTTTCAGATTCAAGAAAAGTGAGTGAGATTTCATAATTCTACGTGGTTTTTTTTGCAGTACGCTCTTGTTGTGGAACCTAATTGACATGTTATGATACCAAGAAAGTGGATTTCTACCATATCCACCATGCTAATCATGCAGGCAACCTCAAAATTCCTTTCATCATTCGTCTTTCCTATCAAAACTCACCTAAATATGGTAAAATCTGCTATATTACCCATTTCAACAGCATAACAGAGCATCTATGATCTCTAAAAAGACTTAATTCTATGTTATTTGGCCTGCAAACAACCTGGTAGTATCGCTTTTGCCTATACTTCATGAATTACATATTCGACTTTATTATTTTCACTTGCAAGATTTTTACCTAAGATGAGTGATAATCCATGATTCCACCTGGTCTTTATTGTAGTATCCTCTTGGTTTTGCACTTATCTGAGATGTTATGATGGCAGAAAGGTTAATTTCTACCATATTCAGGATGCTGAGCATACTGGTACTCTTGAAATTCAATTTTACATCTGTTTTTCCATTCAAAAATCTACCAAAGAGGCAAATATATCTATTTTCAGAATTTTAACTTAATAATAATACTTTTATAAACTTTAAAGATACTTAATTCCATGCTGTTTGGCCTGCCAAATAACCTGCTAACATTTGTTTTGTGTTTCGTCAATCGATTATTGCATAAACCGAAACCCTATTTCTGATTTATTGCGGTAATTTATTGCGGTCACCCTACATTTTCCCTACAAATTAGCGGTTATGATAACTAGTAATATATATTTCCACTATCTTAAGTTTGCTGAACAATGTGGTAATGTATATTTAGCATATTTGCTTTAGGTTAGGGTTAGGCTTAGGCACCGAGCGAGCGAAGCGACTAACGTGTATTTCCACTGTGTGGAAGAGGGCAGGCAGGCAAGATAAGCGTTTTTCCTGCAAAGGCGAGGGGTGTAGACAAGGTCGAATCGATGATAGTTTTATTTGAAGTATTGCTTGTTTCGTCTTATTTCTAAAATACTCTTCCGTACGCGGTAGGAGAGGGGGTACTTATATATGTCCCGCAGGGTGGGCGGAACACATTTGTCACTCAATTTCCCGGAGAAATAAATGATTACTTTTCGTAAAGTAGAAAAGATGTTTTAGGTTTCCGTGTGGAAGGTAGGGCGTCTTCCAGGCGAAGCTGGAGTCACGCGAACATGGCTCCACTGCGATAACCTCCAAAAACACCAATCGCTACACGAATTTGTCTGCTAAGCAAGGGGTGGGTGGAGCAGTGAGAATCCATGCAAAGCCGGAACCGGAAGGATCTCCAAAATGAGTAACCGAAATCTTTTGAATGAGCGAAAGTGAACGGCGACTACCGATTCAAACATTGCATGGATTACACATGCAGCTGCCTTCATCATACAGTCGAGCCCCCAGGTGTGTTTCCCGAATCAGTAATTGAAAGCGGAAGAAGGAGACTTACCTAATAGGAAACATTTTACCGTTTGCTCTTCGGGAAAAGGGGACCGGACTTCCTATTATGGAAGTCATGGGACGCCAAGCTACATAGGCTTAGTCCTCACCGCTCACCTGGCCCCACATCACGTACCTGTGCCAAATCAGCCACTTTCAGCCACATATCAGCCACACCACGTGATTTTACCACAGCCCAACAACTGCGCCACAAAGTCCAGCCACTCACGTGACTGTGCCACAGCGTCTCAGCTAAGCCACAGCCCCTATCAGCCACCATGCAGAATGAGCCACAGACAGCCTGCTTAAGGGTTAGGGTTAGCCAAGGGTTAGGATTATCATTCTGTGGCCAAGCTTTCTTTTAACAGTATCTGCAAGTATACTCAATCTACTGGTAGTGGTTACTTAAGCATCGAGGCCCAAGTGCAGGGAAATCGTCCAGATTAATATCCTGCAGTGTCACTAACCTCAGGGGCCGTAGCGACCTGTGTCTCTCTCTCCATGACCATAGTGTAGAGAAATCGGTTGCGTATAGGACAGCACACGTCTAAAACTCCGTGGGAATATGAGCATATGAGGCATCCTTTATGACTTACTGGTGCAAGGCGGGAAATTCTTTGGAATAGTTACAGCAATAGTCACCCTGCGGCTAATGGAAGGCATTCCGTCCTCCGTACTCTTGTCAGAAAAGGGCCTAAGATAGCGCGAAGCATATCCGTACCAACACTAACAATGATGAGTTACTACCAGTATCGCTAGTTGTCCTGTGAGTGGCACCTACCTGTTCCTTACCTGTAGGAAGTTCAACATTCGTTGGGAACTTCAACTGATCTACGCAAGATGCAGGGGTGTGATTTGCTCAGGTTCGACAGGTATAGACTCCTTGTCAGTATGCAGCATCTGGTCATTGTCCTCTGCTTGGATACCCCAAATTATGTCAGCATTGTACGCGTTATTGATCTCGCAAAGGTTCCTAAAGCGCTTGAGTGAGACCTTTACGTCTCAGGTGTGGTTGAGGCAGGACTTACTAATGTCCTGACCGTCTACCATCGCTGTCCATAACCTGTGCAGGTCCATGTGCTTCCACACATTGTTGTATTCGGATCTGAGCCAGAGGGATCTTCCTTCTTGACCTTCCCGGGCGTTCTGATACCTAGACTCCCATCTGAACCTGGATTCTGCTTTAATCCAATTGTGCAACAATGCGCCCAGATAGCCATGCTGGAGGTATATATCTCTCACATATGAGACCTCATTGTAGTAAGTATGATAATTACTACATAGGCGAGCCATACGGCTGGCTTCTCCGCAGAATCCGGCACGTTACACATGTTGTGGGTGGAAAGAAGTCTATGGTAAGCATTCATAGCGGTTCAAAGGCTTGCTGTAAGGCTTGAATGAGAAGTATCCAACCTCCTATGTCATTTGCAGCTCTAGAAAATTGATCGTTTCCTTGTCTACTGACCAGGTTAGCTCCTGGCTGTCAGCTTGCATGACTCCAATTGCTTCAAGGCCAGATTGCGAGTCGGGGCCTCGATAACGACAAATACATCATCCATGTAACTATTGTAGATGGAGAATCTCCCCGCGAAGGTATCTTCGAAATAGCTCTTGTATAGGTTCGCAATATCTGGTGTGGCTGGGATACCCATAGCAAGGCCATCTTTCTGCTGAAAATACTTTCCGTCATATTTGAATACCAGGAAGTCGTCTGACCATCTTCCGAGGTTCTTCATGAGGGCGGCGTAGTTGGGTCCATCGATTTCAAACGCAATATCACCTAAGATTTGGTGAGGCCTTTTACGAGGGATATTGGGGTTCATGGCGGTTACATCGCCAGTGGCTAGCCAATAATTTTTATTGCTTGATATTCTACCATGTGACTCTAAGAGTTGTACCAGGTCTTAAGTGCTTTCAAGTATCCATTGCGATTCTTCTACACGGAGTTTAAAAATAATGGACAGGACCTTGCTGGCATTAGCCAATGGGTAACTGTTACATAGGACAATGGGCCATGAGGCCATGGGTTCTTTAGGGATCTTAGGTAAACTGTGGAACTTGGGCACGTTACTTCATGCAGATTGAATTGTCATGTTTGCAAGTATATAGTCCTTGATTTCCTAGGGGCAGCCAGTGAGGTCACATGATGTGATCTCGTCATGGCACTTTGATTATTTTGAGGTAGGTTTCCACAGAAATGGGAACAAAATCCTGATTTGTATAAACGAGATCATCCAACTTGGTAGAATACCACTCACTACTTACTACGGTAGTGCCCAAATTTTGTCTGATTAGAGGACCAGGAAATTGTTCTTTTTTCTCCAATCCCATAGTTGTATGAGCTCGCGTTTATAGTTAGCTCTTACAGGTGCGTTCACTACTTTACTTAGTATGGCCTCAACCTACCATAGCAATTCGAGGCACCCTTTTTCAAGCATAGCTAAGGCCCAGATGGGGGTGGTGTCAGGTACCACACTAGATTGTTCTTTAGAAATCCTGAATTGTGGGTTCTCTTCTAGAAAGTTGGAACTACTTTTATTGTAACTAAAATGTACCATCTATTTAACCCTCCGAGAAAAAGATGCATAAGATTCTAGTGGTAACGAAACAGAAAAGGTAGAAGGAAACCAAAACAGATGACCCATACTAAGTAATAAATTGATATACTCCGGTATCGATGGTACCCCCGAGCCTAGTTTCACCATTAGATCAGCTTTGACAATCTGGGAGAATGGAAGATGTGATTGAATGATAGAAATGGATTTATCCATTGGTATGTAAGGTCATTGTTTCGGCACAGAGGATGGATTAGCGGGATTCCACTTACAAGAACGTACTAGTTCTTCCATTCTTTCTTGCCCTTTGGCTGATTGCTTGGACCACTAGTAGTCCTGGGACGCTTCTTCTGTTTGGTGCTGGCATTCCCTTTGGTGACTTTAGTCCGTGGGGCGGTCATTTTTTGGGGAGTTGGAGGGGGCGTACTTCTTCTGTGCAGGCTTTTTTCCTTGAGCCTGTTGAAGAATGAGTGGCGTTATGAGTGTCAAAAGAGTTTGATTAACATACCTTTCCAACCTTCCGTTTATTGCTTTGAAAGGAGGGGCCATTTATAGCTTCTTGCATAGCATTCTTGACGAGTTTCTCCATAATATTAGGATCCAGGTCCATTGAATCAGATATTTGTACAGCTAAGTCTTTTTTCTTCTCAATGAGAGAGAGGGTTTTCAGAGATTTTATTCTTGTGAATTCCCAGACTTTGGCAACCCAGATGGGTGTGAGTTCCTTAGTGATGGCCAAGTCTTCTTTGAAAAAGGAGGGGATATAGTTCCCCATGGTACCTGTCTCCTCTGGTGCCTTTCCAGTCTCTGTTAACTTCCCTAGGCTGTCAACTAACTCAGCCTAGTCAGAGTCTAGCTCTTACAAGACCTGACGGTCTACTACAGAGAGAGGGCATAGTTTTTCGAGGTGCTCAACCTCTATCTCTTTCAGAGCAATGACCTTGGAGAGAGCCTCCTCCTTCTGCAGGCGGAACCAAGTGTTGGCTTCTGAGAGAGCGGAGGTAAGAGTGGAACGTGCTTCCTTCCTAGGTTAGATGGACAAGAAAGGGGTGTGCATGCCACTGATGAAAGATGGACACGTTGAAAGGGTTCGGTGTGCCCAGTAACCAGCCACTACTTTTTGTCGCGGTATTGAGTTTGGAGTTGACATCTAGCATGGTACGGAGGAGTGGTGATATGAGGAGACGATAGCGGGCAGCTATGGTGCTAAAGAATGTATGGATAGAGCTTGAAGTGGTGATTGCGTGTCTTGTGAAGCCAACAAGGTCCTCAGTTTTGTTGCCAGAGACGGCTGCGTTGGCAGTGGCGATTGCAGCAGGGGAAGGTGGTCTCAGAAAGATAGCCTTTCAAGAGGAGGTGTCATAGAGGGTGGAGTGTAGGTAATCAAGAGAGGGGTCATGGGAGATAGGGTTAGGCAACAACTGAGCGAAGCGAGCAAAGTATGTTTCCACAGTGTGAGGAGGGCAGGCAGGAAAGAGAAGAGTTTTTGCTGCAAAGGCGAGGGGCGTAGACAAGTTCGAATCGATGATGGTAGTATTTATAGTGTTGCTAGATTCATCTATGTTCTAAAAGACTCTTCAGTACGCGGCGGGAGAGGGGGTACTTATACCTTTCCCACGGGGTGGGTGGAACACTAGATACATGACTCCGCTCCAAAACTTTTTCAGATTCTAGAAAAGTGAGTGAGATTTCATGATTCTAACTGGCTTTTTTTGCAGTACCCCCGTGTTGTGAAACTTAATTGACATGTTATGATGCCAAGCATGTGGATTTCTACCATATCCACTATGCTAATCATGCTGGCAGCCTCAAAATTCCTTTAATCATTGGTCTTTCCTATCAAAACTATCCATAATATAGTAAAATCAGCTATATTACCCATTTCAACAGCATAACAGACCATCTATAATATCTAAAAAGACTTAATTCTATGTTATTTGGCCTGCCCAACTACCTGGTAGCATCCCTTATGCCTCTACTTGATGGATTATATATTCGACTTTTTTATTTTCATTTGCAAGATATTTACCTAAGATGAGTGATAATCCATGAACCTACCTGGTCTTTATTGTAGTACCCTCTTCGTTTTGCACTTATCATAGATGTTATGATGGCAAGAAGGTTAATTTCTACTATATTCAGCATGCTGAGCATACTGGTAATCTTGAAATTCAATTTTAGATCTGTTTTTCCATTCAAAAATCTACATAAAGAGGTAAAAACAGCTATATTCGGAATTTTAACTTAATAATAATGTTTTTGTAAACTTTAAAGATATTTAATTCCATGCTGCTTGACCTGCCGAATAACCTGTTAACATTTGCTTTGCGTTTCATCCATCGATTATTGCATACACACAAACCCAATTTCAGATTTATTCCGGTCCTGTTACGGAATGGCCAATTGGGTACTGTTGAATTGACCAGGCCGTGCTCGTATCGAGAAAATCAGAGAACTACCAGGAAAGCTCGGTAAAAAGCATGGTTAAGATAAAAGTGTTCTCGAAGGCTTTATAACCTGTTAACTTAATATATTGTTAAGGTCTCTTCTCCATTTGCTTGATGATCCCTTAACCACGGGGGATCGCTAACTATTTATACACTTTTCCCTGTACTTAGGTTAGCCATATAAAAGAAATATCCTTGGAAACTTCGGCCATGGTCTAAATAGTGCTAACACTGTTTGACCCTGAAGATATATGCCTCCACTGCAGCAAATGATCCTCTGGACTATCTATTTGTCTGAGGGTGTCAAGCACTCCATCAGTAGAAAACCTTCGATCTCTTTGCCAAATGAACTAAGTTCAAATTGATGCCGCCCATTTGCAAACATCATACAGAATACCAGGTGATAAGTCTGGATGGACGTCTTTCCTGCATATATGCACTCATGTGCAGATACATTCAGATTATCAGGAATGCAGAATACGTAATAGATCCACTTGGATAAATGACTCTGTCATCTTTCACCAAGGCTGAGTAGTTCTGGATACGATCTTACTTCTTGCCAGTGTAGGTTGTAGTCAATATAGTCACCTCCCGGCGCTATATAGTATCACATCTTTAGACTCAAAAGTCTAGTACCATATCCCATATGTGTAACATCAGCTCCCCCTTCCTAAGCTTCGTCTTAAGCAATTCTTCCTTTTAGTACTCCTTCTGGTAGGGTTAAAAACCCTTCTGGGATATCTTGGCCACAGTAGATAAAACCTTTTCGTAGATACTACCTACCCCAACTTTGGCATTGCCAGATTTTCCCTGTGAAAATCAACAATCAATTCTTGAGCATGCTCTAAGTGCTCTGGTAGTTCCCTGATGTTCACATCTTCAGAACTTCCTTTCCACTTGATAAAGTATCGAAGTTTTTGGATCGCTCGTGAACGTCCTCTGAATCTTCGCTCATAAGAGATTATTTCACTCATGATGATTTTTTCCACTTCCCATTCAAGGTCAGCTTCAACTTCTTCCGGTGCCAGGGATGGTTGTTCTCGGCCTGGTCAAACTGATTTTCGGTATGGCTCGTGTGGCGATATATGGAATACTGAATGGATTTTCCATCGCTCTGATATTTCCAATTTGTAGGCAAGGTTTCCTCTTTGCTCTAGGATTTTGAACGGGCCATATAATTTTGAACCTAACTTCTAGAATGTCGCTTGGTGCAGATATTCCTCACATTTCGGTTAACCAAGTCACCAATTTTGGAGTCTGGTTGATTGCGAGCTTTAAGGTCTTTGTACTTGTTTATCCCTTCACAAGTTTTCTCAAGGGATTCCTTTGCCTTTTCATGTATCGCTTTCATCCAGTGAGAATACATAGTTGTTACCGGATTCTGAGCTATTCGCTCCTTTATCGAGACTGTTTGAGGATGGTAACCGTAATTTGCGAAGAAATGGGTTATTCCATGTGCACTTGTGACCTAGTTATTATGTGCATACTTGGCAAACTGCAGTAGATGGTACCAGCCATCCTGATCGTAGTTGACAAACATTCGAAGGTAGCCTCCCACCACTTGGTTGACTCTTTCCGTTTGTCAATCAGTTTATGGATGGTAAGCCGTAGACCTCTTTCTTTTGATGCTTAATGTCTTGTACAATGATTTCCAAAATTCTCCAGCAAACTTTGCATCTATGTCGGAAATGATCTCTGTTGGTAACCCATGAATATTCCATACTTGTTTGATGAATGCTTCTGCAACGTCCATTGCGGTCGCGTTTTCTTCTAAGCTAATAAAGTGTGCCATATTGGTTAACCGGTCAACTATAACCATGATCTGGCTGTATACTGGAGATTTGGGAAGTCTTGTGATAAAATCTACCGAGGTAGATGCTCAAGCAGCAAATGGGACCTGTAGTAGTTGTAACAGCCCAAAGTGTGCATGTCTTGGTGGCTTAGCCTTTTGGCACTCAGTACAGGATCGTACATAGTCGTATATCAAGTTTGTGATTCCTTTCCAATAAAAGTCTCTTGTGATAATTTCCGGAGTCTTTTCTTGACCGAAATGTCCTGCGATCTTAGAGTCGGGACAGGTTTGTGCAATATCCGTCTGCAGGTTTTCGTTATGAGGAACATATAGGCGTTCTTTATAGTAGAGCATTCCATCTGTTAGGGACCATTGATTCGGCATTTCTTTGCCATCATTCCGTAAACTTTCCAGTTCTTTCTTTCGGTTTACCCAATCTGAATCCTCGTTTGCCATTTCTCTTACCCATTCCAAGAATTTTATATCAAATTTCTTGACTTCGCACTTTGTAATTATTGCATTCGACATTAGTGTTTGTCCTTTAGTACATATCGGGTGTAAGGTAATGTCCGTTGAGTCCAAATATTCGTGATTTCCGTCATAATATAGGAAACATAAATGTGGTTGGTTTTCTTCCAACCATATATCTGAATTGCCAAAGCCTTGACTTGCTCGTTCAGTTTCATCTAATTCCATAACCTCATGAAGTTCTCTCTCATGAACCTTTTGCACAATCATCTAGGCTATCCGGTCTCCTGTGTGTACATGAAAAGGATTATCAGTAGTGTTGACTAGGAGGATCTTAACCTCTCCTCTATAGTCCGCATCAACTACTACGGCTCTAATGGAAATAGCATGCTTGACTGCTAATCCACTACGTGGTGCAATACGGCCATATGTCCGATTGGTAATCCGATAGCCAATCCTGTCCCAATGAGCACTTGCCCATTTGCAGGAACCATGTTGTTTTCAGTACTGTATAGGTCATGACCGGCAGCTACCTTGGAACCTCAAGTCGCGATTCTTGCTCCCTGTTGAAGTCTTTTAATCCTTATCATATTGCTCTGATCCTCTAGAGGCAACCACAGACTGAGGTGTTCGTAGTTTTCTTTTCCTGATATAATTGTGACAACTAAGTTTAGGTTATTCTGCAGGTTTTCAAAGTGATGAGACTGTAGTATAGCCTGCTTGGCATGCTCAGCTCCCTCCTTAGGGCGGTACTCTGGCTGCCTGCTTAAAGCATACGGTTTGCCCCCTCTGGTTCCAGGTCGATAAATAATTTTAAAGTTAAAATCAGTGAGCTTCTGAGCCTTGCGAATTTGTCTTGCCGACCAGGCCTTTGTTGTGAGAAAATATCGTAGGTTTTGATGATCGGTGTATATGGTGCATGGTTCATCGGTCCCAGTAAGATAGTGTCGCCATTCTTCCAACGCAACTAATATTGCTAACAATTCCTTATCATGAATGTCATAATTGTATTCAGCAGGTGTCAACTTTCGAGAATGGAAAGCGACAGGATGTAGTTTTTTGTCCAAATATTGAGAAAGGACACATCCAAGGGTGTAATTGCTGGCATCGGTTTCCACTACTGTTTCCCTGTCCGGATGGAAATGACATAATATCCGCGCTGTGATAAACCGACGTTTGAGCTTCTCAAATGCTTGCTGTTGCTTTTCACCGCAAGAAAAATCCTTCTGGTTACCTTTTAGCAAATCAGTAATTGGCGCGCATAGTGCGGAGAAATTCTTTATGAACTGCCAGTAGAAGTTGGCCAAGGCCATAAATATTTGAATTTCTTTTACCGAGCTGGGTGGTTTCCAGGCCTTGATTGATTCCACCTTTCTGTCACTCATATTAACTCCATCAACAACTACAATATACCCAAGGAATTCCACTGATGTTACATGGAAGGTGTTTTTCGTAAGCGAGATGGCCATTCTGTATTCTCGCAGTCTTTCTAAGACTTTTCTAACCAATATGACATGATCCTTCTCAGATTTAGAGTATATAAGTATATCATCAATGTATACTACCACTCCTTCATCAAGCAAGTCTTTCAGGATCATAGTCATTATTGATTGGAAGGTGGCTGGTACATTTAACAGACCCAATGGCATGACATTATATCCATATAAGCCGTATCGTGTGCGAAAAGCTGTTTTCCATTCATCACCCCTTCGTATGTGGATCAGGTGGTAACTGTCCTCCAGGTCCAACTAGGTCAAAATAGTGGCTCCTTCCACACAGTCGCGTAGTTCCGTCATAAGGGGTAGTGAATATTTGTTGTGGATATTGACTTTGTTTAGTCCTTGGCAGTCAACTACCAACCTAAGACCTCCATGCGGTTTTGGCACAAAAATTATCGGTGCACCTGTCGGTGATTTGCTGGGGGAAATTTTTCCTTGTTTTAACATCTCATCCAGATATGTTCACAGTGCTTTTAACCACTTTTCTGAGAGGGGATAAATTGGTCCCCAAGGTGGTTGGGAATCTGGTTTGAGGTCAATAGCATGATCGAAGGTCTGATGAGCCGGTAGTTTCGCTGTAGTTGATGGGCAGATAAGGTCTTTGTAGTTATGGTATTGTGCGGGTAGTGTATCCAGGATTATTTCTTCCTCTTCATCTACTCTTGCAACTCTTCCAATACCGACTGCCTCTGGATCTTCCAGAACCTGCTCATCCCACTCGATTGATATACCTTCATCCTCGGGTAAGAGGTGAAGTTAACATCCCTGAGCTTTGAACCTCCAGCTTTCTGAGTCTTGGTTTTCAGTTATAGGATGTTCATCATTCCACAACCCAAATACAATTATTATTCCATAATTTCCTGTTGGTGCGATCTTGCACACAATCTTTGATAAGTGTTTATTTTTCCCAATTTCCAGGTAAAGGGGAAGTGTGAAATCCCTTCCGGTAGGTAATTCGCATCCTGAAAAACCCAAAATGGGTATCGCATCCTCACGAGACTTGTAAGGAATATTCAATTCTTTGATTAAATTTTCGTGTATAACAAAGATATTGGATCCAGAGTCTAATAAAACTCTTGTGCGATATCGTTTCTCGTATACATAGATATGTGCAGTTCCTTCAGGACATTGGTAGCGTTTTGGTACTTCGTGTTTGAGCTTCTGTCACTTATGCAAGGTTGTTAACTTCGTTCTACACCGTTTAGAAGAAATTATAGTTGTTTAGTGTAACGGAATCCTATTATGTTTCTACTATTACTACTGACTTGATGTTGGTTATTACTTATTTGGGTTTATACCTGATAAGCGCTACTATTTGGTTGTCCCTTCCTACTTGGTTATGACTTCCTAACTGGTTATTCTTTCCTTGTTTCGCTTATTAATACCCCTCCTTGCTTCTACCTATTTGAGTATCGCTATCCTCCTGCTATACCTACTGGATTTGTATCGTAGTAGCGATCTCTTGTTCCTTCCTGTTTGGATTCCATTACTTGTTTTGTTAGCTCCA
>QFET01020132.1:0-12403 GCA_003316355.1 Tuber calosporum | reverse complement strand
TTAAGGATTCGGACTCTCAAGCCTCACAGGACTATCATCTTTAATACTACAAGTTGAAGGGTCTCTCTATTAGTTCCATACCTTTTACCTTGTCTATTGAAGACATATCCATCGACGCTTCTCCCCCTATCCTAATAGCATCTTCAGAGTTCCTTTGATATTCTCGAGATACTTGGGAGTAGGTTACAGAATCTATCGCAGAAAAAGACTGTCCTTGATCCTTTGGAAAGGCTAGGACAAAATCGAAGCAACATGGGAACCCCTCTATAACTTTGAAGGCGCCAGCACCCTCATCAGATCCTACTGTTTCAATACCTACAATCAATTTATACCTTTCAGACTCCCTTGGTCCCATGGCGAGACTTTCTCTGCCTGGACACTACAGAAACCAGAACATACCTCGCTCTCACCTGAGCTTGACCCTGACGGATTTTGGAAACCTCTCCAAGACTCAGACTACCCAGAATCCCATACCAGCACAATACTGTCCACCTTGGATGAATCTGAGATGGAAGGCTAACTGCTTCCTGGTATTGTTTTCGCTACTATGGGGCTTATAAAGGTGTAAGGTCCTGACAACAGTGATGGATATATGTTTATTGATTAAGTTATATGTTTTGAAATTGAGTGGAATACTCCAAAGGCGGGTTGGTCATTAAGCCCTTTAGGATATTGATTATTATTTTGTTTGCTTTATTTCTTTTAAGGGGAATGTAACGGAATCCTACTATGTTTCTACTATTACTACTGACTTGATGTTGGTTATTACTTATTTGGGTTCATTCCTGATAAGCGCTACTATTTGGTTGTCCCTTCCTACTTGGTTATGACTTACTAACTGGTTATTCTTTACTTGTTTCGCTTATTACTACCCCTCCTTGCCTCTGCCCATTTGGGTATCGCTATCCTCCTGCTATACCTACTGGATTTGTATAGTAGTCGGGATCTCTTATTCCTTCCTGTTTGGATTCCATTACGTGTTTTGTTAGCTCCATCCTGTCGCTTTTAACCTTCTGTTTTCGGAATATTCTTAACTTGTTATGCTCCCTCTGTTAGCATGTTGTTGGACAGGATGTTTTCGCTTTTGTTTAGTTTTCCTTGCTACAATTTTTTATATTTAAAGAGCCTGCAATCCCTTGAGGATTCGGACTCTCAATCCTCCCTGAAATATCATCTTTAATACTACAAGTTGAACGGTCACTCTATTAGTTCTATACCTTTTATCTTGTCTATTGAAGACCTGTCCATCGACGCTTCTCCCCCAAACCTAATAGTATCTTAATGGTCCCTTTGGGATTCTCGAGATACTTGGGAGTAGGTTACATATTGGGTCTCCGCAACCGTCCTTGGTTGCTTTCTGAATGATTTCTTCCCAGCCTTAGTTTATCTTGGTATCGTTTGTCAAAGTGTTTGATTGCATTTTCCCCCTGTTCGAAATTTTCTGCTGGGTACCAAACTTTATCATGATCAGGAGAATATCCTGTCCACTTCGCTCGATATTGGAGTCTTCCGTAATGTAGTCGTGAATTGTAACATGTATACATATTCCAGTACCTCTATTCCCACTCTCGTTAGCCTTTCCTTTGTCAGATTACATTCATTTGATTTGATTTCTTTTGTATTTGATTTCCCTACCGTAATATCAGAATTCCGGTGCTCTGTTTACTGTATGCTTTAGAGGAACGGCAGGATTTTGCCCCAGTAGTCCCAAGGGAAGGAATAGGTCATGTATACCGGCGGTAGGATAGAGGCAGTTTTGTGGGAAAGCCCCAGGCCTTCCAGGACTCCGGCAGGGCCACGGCATTCTGGTAGCTGTACACTCACCGGTAATGATAGTGGCTGCGGGTTTCCAGAGCGTCAGCTCTTGCAGGAAAGATTTCATGTATAAAATAGTGGTCTCCTGGCTAGCAGGAGACATCAGACTTCTGGCAGATGCCTAGACAGTGAACACACTTGGTTGAATGGCGATCCTATTGTTCCCCTTCGCTGTATAAACCATTCTATTGTACTCCCCTTGTCTTCGCCTCTCAGCAGGTCTCCCATAGACACCAAAGCAATAGCAGGCTTCCGCTTAGGCTCTATTGTATAACCGTTTAGACAGGCTAGCGCCTGTTACATGAATCGACTATTTCTTCAAGTTCGTATTCTGTTTTGCCTTCACTTTCAGTCAGTGGTCGTGGTAACTGGATCTGTGATAGGAATCTTTGGTCTTGGTAGGGTTCGAGAAGTGAGATGTGGATGGTGTTGTGTATTCTCATTGATGTGGGAAAGTCCAGCTTATATGCACTGTTCCCCACTCTTGCCAAGATCTTGAAGGGCCCCATCTTTCTGTAATCAAGTTTCTTGCATGGTCTTGGGGTCCTTACATACCTTGGTAGGAACCATACCATATCTCCTGATTTTAAATTCAGATTGGGTTTTCTGTGTTGATTGTAATTTTCTTTCTGTCGAAGTTGTGTGTTAACCATTTCCTCGCGTATGGTATCGTGCCATTGGTTCATTTCGTTAACCGGTATCTTCCAATCCGGTATCAAAAAACCACTTGCGTCATGTTTCGCATGTTGTCCGCAGTTTGCAAAGAATGGTGTTGTCCTAATTGTTTCTTGTTATCCGTTATTGTATGCAAACTCCACAAAAGATAATAGTTCGTTTCAATTATCCTGTTTATAACTGACGTATGCTGTCAGGTGTTGTTCCTGGATGGCATTGGTTCTTTCGATCTGTCTATCCGTTTGTGTATGGTAAGCCGTACTCAGATTCCTTTTGATTTCCAACCTCATGGCTGTCTCCGTCCATAGGTCAGAGGTGAACAGTGTTCCCCTATCGGTGATGTTATCATGCGGTAGTCCATGGAACCGAAAGATTTCTTTTGCAAAGGTTTGTGCGAATTATTTTGTTGTCATATCTTTCCGGCATGCAATAAAATGACTCATATTTGTCAGTTTGTCGATGACTACTAAGATAGCATCATAGCCGTCCGATTCTGCTAAATCCTTGATAAAATCCTTTGATATCGACTTCTATGACTTATCTGGTGCTTCCTTTGATTGTAGTTGACCATACAGAGCATGTCGGAATGATATCTATCTTTGACAAATGTCGCAATTTTTGACATAACTCTTGATCGTCTTTCGCATTCCAGGCCAGTAATAACTCCGGTTTATAAGTTCCGTAGTTTTGCAGTTCCTCCGTGACCAGCCTGCAGATTGTCGTGATTCCTCTTGATGAGTTTTGTCCTTATCTCTTCCTCTTCTGGTACCAAAATTTTGTCCTGGAACTATAGGCAATCATTCTTCCACCGACATAGTCCCAGGGCTACATCCTTAATTACTTTTGTTTCTTGTTCCAATGCTTTCCTTATCTTTGTATTTGGGGATCCCTCCCACTTTGTTCCTTAAGCTTCTTTATCTCTTCTCCTGGAAAGCTAATCCTATTTATTTCCTGTATTCTTATCTCCACAAAGTATTTTTCTTGTGGAAGTAGGATCCTTTGTTTCTGTTTGATCCTGTCGTCATCTTCTTCTGGGGTATCTTGACTGCTCCTTGTCAATGCGTCCGGTTTGCTGCTTACCTTTCGTGGCCGATGTTCGATCCGTATATTATATTGGCTTAACTTCGCGCTCCACGGGATCTGTTGTTCATTAAGATCTTTTGTTGTAGTGAAAGGAACCAAGGTCTTATGGTCAGTGAGGATCCTTGTCCTGTGATGGCTTCCCAACATATATCCTCTCCATTCATCAGTGCCTGTACCATGGCCAATAGTTCTTTGTCGTCAATATCATAGTTGCATTCTGCTGTCGTCATTGTCTTTGATCGGATTGCCACCGGCTGCCGTTTCTCATCTTCGGACTATTGCTATAAAATTCCCGAACAGACATACTTCAATACATCTGTTTCGATCATGATCGGTCTTTCCGGATTGTAATGGGTCAGTACCGGTGCCGAAGGTACTTTTTTGTCTTATCATATCGCACGCATCGCTTTCCGCTGTTCCCCACTTCCATTTCACATTTTCTTTGTCAGATTGTATAGAGGTTTTGCTGTCCTGCTAAACCCCTCGATGAATCTTCGGTAAAAGTTGCAGAATGCCATGAATCTTTGGATATCAGTCTTGTTCTTCGGAATAGCCCATTCCCATATGGCTGCCGTCTTGATAGGATCTATCTGGACTCCTTCTTGGTCAATAATAAATCCTAAGAATTCCACTTCTATCTTGTCGAATTCACACTTATTTGGTTTGATTCTCATTCCGGACTTTCCAATCACTTCCAGGATCTTTCCCTGGTCTTTCTGGTGTTGTTCCATTGTTTCTGAGTACACCAGTACGTCATCCAAATATACTATTCAGTATATGTCCAAGAATCGGTGTAACATTTGATTGATCCATCTGTGGAATGTTGCTGGTGTGTTGGTCGAGCCGAATGACATTAGCAAGTATTGGTAAGATCCGTATCATGTCGCGAATGTAGTTTTCCACTCGTCTCCTTTCTTGATTTGCACATTGTAGTATGCATCATTAATATCAAGCTTCGTAAAGTATCGGGTACTCTTTAGCCTATCCAAGGCTTCGCCGATGAGTTGTAGTGGGTACTGATCCTTTTTCGTGCCTTTACTAAGTCCTCGGTAATCCATGATAGTTGTAGTTTTCCGTATTTCTTTTAGGCGAAAAGGATGGGTGCTCCTGTTTGCTCGAAGGAGTCTCGTATCCATCCTCTTTCCAGATTCTGTTTCAAATAGCTTCTCAATTCTTCTAGTTCCGTCGCCCCAAATGGATATAACCTCTTTGTTGGGATTGTCTTTCCTATTTCTAGGTTAATCTCGTGGTCCACTCCCTCTCTGTAAGGCGGTAACGTGGTCTTTTCTTTTTCTTTAAAGAGATCCAGGGATTGGTGAAATACCTCTGGTATCATAAGTTCCAAAGGTTCTTTCCCTTGATACTTTTTGGCCTTAATAGCCTGTTCGGTACTGACATTCATTGCCTTCAAATCACATTGGCCGTCCTCCTGGTTCCACTTGAGGATGCCGGTGATCTCTCCACTTCTGTACAACTTCCCAAAGACTTGAGCCATGATCTCGCAGTTCTCTATTCATTTCTGGTCCGTTTTGGTTTCTTCCCGTGTAATCTCTGATTCGTTCCTGTCCAGGTCACTTTTGTGGTCCATACTTCCGAATCCTTTGTCTTCTCATTCAGTCTTTGCAAGTTCTTCGACTTCCTTGCATTCCCCGTCAAGGTATGTTTCAGATATCAGTTGTGCTATCCTGTCACCGGAATTGACTGTGTAGTGTTAGTCCCCGAGGCTCACTATTACTACCTTCAGTTTACCTGTTTAATCCACATCTATTATACCCGCATTGGTTGTAAGCCTGTTCTTAGCTGCTAACCCACTTCCTGGTGCAATGCGCCCATAAGTGCCTTGTCGTAATCCGATGGCCATTCTGGTTCAGATGGCTTCTTGCCCTTTGGCTCGTATCATTGCTCTTTCCCTAGCGTACAGGTCGTGTCCTGCAGCCCTAACTGAGCCCTTTGTCAGCATTTTCGCCTTATTAGTCAGCCTTTTTACTAGGATCCGTTGATCCTCTTTTGCCTAGACCATTGAGAACTTCAAATCTAAGTTCTCCTCCAGGGCTTCCGCTTCAGGGACTGTGAAGACCTATGTTGACTCTTTTAAAGACCAGGTTGTGCATCTGTCACTATCAAACGTGATGGTCAGCTTTCTCCAATCAATTGCAGGGCTATGTTCTCTCAACTATGGTATTCCAAGAACTGCTTCCTGGTTTTGTAAGTTTGCCACTTGAAAGGTAATCATTTCCCTTTAGCTACTGATGTCCATAAGTACTGTCGTCGTATCAGTAACTGGACCCATTGTGCTGAGTTTGCCGTCCGCCAGGTAAATTTCTCGTTGTTATTTATCTTTCGCTATAGGCATGCCGTACTTTTCGCATACCTTCTTATCAATAAAGTCATCAGTCGCTCCTGAGTCAATCATCCCGTTGATGCTGATAATCTTATCTCTGCCATATAGTCGCATTTTTACCATAACATGATCGTTTTCGTGTTTCAATAATTCCGTGTTGTTTAGTGCCGTTTAGAAGTTTCGTATCTCGCTGGGTTTCTTTTTCCCCTTATTCCTTAGACTATCGCTCACTGTGGACCGTCGTCTTTTCCCTCATCGTTCTTTTCACATTCGTGCTCCATTTCGCAGTTCGTTATTCTTTGTTTCTATCATGGGTTCTGAACCCTATTGACAGTCCTCGCCGGGTATTCTTTCTAGTCTTTCGAGTTGGTGCAGTTTCTCATCATGTGTGCTGTCTTTGTACATGCCATACACAGTTGGTTGTTTCGTCTCCTCCAATATTCGGTCTTTGATATGTTAAGGGCTTGTCTTCGCCTAGTCGTCTCTAGGTCCATTGGGTGTCCGCGAGACTCCTGTGGTCATTGGGTCTGAATAGTGCCGTCATAATTTCTGACGTTGTCATATGTTTTGGTCTTTGACCTTCCTTGCAAATGTTTGATAACGTCTAAGCGGTTTTACTGATGAATAGCCCATACCGCCATTTCCTCAATCGTCGTGAAGTCTTGAGCCCTCATGGCCCATGCATTCTGAACTTCTTCGTGTAAGCCTCTTATGAAGGCCTTTCCCAAGGTTGCTTTATCGTATTCTGCCTCTGTTGCCAATAGTCGCAACTCGTTCCAGAAATTTGTCACATTCCTGTACCCTTGCATGATTTTCTTGATCTTATTTCCTGCCGTTTCTCTGGCGTCCAGGTCACCAAATTGGATGTGTAGAGTTGCTTGGAATTCTGCTCAGCCTTTCCAGGTGGCTGGGGTCTTTCATTCCACGTAGGGCGTAATCCATTTGCCTGCGAATTCCCTCAATTGGATTTGGCAAAGTCCACTTTTAATTCGTCTTCGTTCTCTCCCCATCCTAGTGCTGTGTAGTACATTGCCAGTTGTACTAGCCATGCTCGCAGTTTGGTGCGGGCTCCTGTGAAGGTATCTGAGTTTTGATTTTTGGCCTCTGCACAGTCTGTTCCTGTCGCTTATCTTGAACTGTTCGGATCAACTCTATGAGTTGTTTTCTTGAAAGAGGTATCGTATCTGCTGGTCCTGTTCCGCCCGACATTTTGTGTATTGGGGATGCTCCTGAGCTTACTGACCCAGATCTCAATCTTGCTTCCGGGGTGACCGGGCTTGCAGGTTTAGGGGATCCATCTCGCGATATCTCGCTTAAGGCTTGTCCAAGTTCTGTTGGTAGTCCTAAGAAAGTCTGTGGATCATTGAGGTCTGCTACTTGTGTATCTATAGGTGAATCCGTTTTGAATTCGTTAAGTGTCTCAAAGCACGCAACTAAATATTATAAACCTACCCCTATTCTGCTGAACAAGGCACACTATCTTCATCAATTGCAACAGGTAACGATACGTACCCCGTCTCATACCGCTTGTCAGGTCTCGTAGCCTTACGCCGCCGTGGGAACGCTCTGTCCTCTCACTACTAGCCCTTACGACTGCTCCTGGGTGATACGTTCCTTGAATCACCTTTCAGTCAGTAATATAAACGGATGGTTGTAATTAGAATAAAGTATAGATTCAACCTATAGGTAAAATACAACATAGGAAGTAACTTAGGTGGTTGCGTGAAGAGCTAGCTATCTGTATCTGTGACCCTCCTTGTATAGGTGCTCTTCCTACAACCCTAACCCTGGTGACTTTACTATGAGACACCTCCTTACTATGGCTGCCGCGTGAGTCATAGTATACCAAACATCCTATGACTCATAACTTGAATCATGTATACAATCCCCATAGTATCCCCTTCCATATAATGTCATATTCGCTAATCACGTCACATGTGTGAAACCCCTGACTCATACTTGTAGTCAGGTGTGAAACTCATAACTTCATATGACCTCACAATCCTGAGTCATGAAACCATAAACATAAATGAAACCAACTAAATATCCTAATCTGAAAATGATCTCACAAATCGTGAGTTATGTGAATTATTCCATACTTCTAAGTCACGATTTGTGACACATTGGAAGAATGCCAAGACTACCTTGCAGGGACTGATGAACCTTCCACAATATATACCGATCATCAAAAGCAACAATATTTCCTTAGAACAAAGGCCTGGTCTGCCAGACAAATCCGCTGGGCCCTGAAGCTCAGCGATTTTAACTTTAAAATCATTTACCGACCCGGAACCAGAGTGGGCAAACCTGATGGTTTAAGCAGCCGGCTTGAGCACTACCGTGAGGAGGGAGCTGAGCATGCCAAGCAGGCTATCCTTCAGTCTCATCACTTTGAAAACCTCCAGAATAACCGAAACTTAGGTGTCTCAGTTATATAGGGCAGGAAAACTCAGACCACCTCAGGCACCGCTTGCCTCAAGAGGAACGGAACAATACCATAAGGATTAAAAAACTTCAAAAGGAAGTAAGAATCCCCACTCGTGGTTCCTAGCTCGCCGCCGGTCATGACCTATACAGTACTGAAAACAAAATAGTTCCTGCGAATGGTCAAGTGCTCCTAGGGACAGGATTGGCTATCCGATTACCAATTGGAACATATGCATGTTTTGCACCACGTATTGGATTGGCAATCAAGCATGGTATTTCTATTGCAGCCGGAGTAGTGGTTGCGGACTATAGAGTAGAGGTTAAGATTCTCTTAGTCATCACTACTGACAATGCTTTTCAGGTACACACAGGAGACCACATAGCCCAGATGATTGGGGAAAAGGTTGATGAGAGGGAACTTCTTGCGGTCATGGAGTTAGATGAAACTGAACGAGGAACACAAAGGTTTGGCAATTCAAATATACGGTTGGAAGAAAACTAACCACAATTGTGATTCCTACATTCTGACGGAAAGTACGAATATTTAGACTCAATAGATATTACCTTACACCCGATTTACACGGAGGAACAAACACTAATGTCGAATGCAATAAGTGTATAGTGCGAAGTCTAGATATTTGATATAAAATTCTTGAAACGGGTAAGAGAAATGGCAAACGAGGATCCAGATTGCCTAGACCGAAAGAAGGAACTGGAAAGTTTATGGAATGATGGCAAAGAAATGCTGAAACAATGGAACCTAACAGATTGAATGCTCTTCTATAAACAACCCCTATATGTTCCTCAGAATGAACACCTGCAGACAGATATTGCACAAAGCTGTCATGATTCTAAGATCGCAGGACATTTCGGTCAAAATAAGACTCTGGAAATTATCACATGAGACTTTTACTAGAACGGAATCACAACTGGATAAACGACTATTTACGATCCTGTACTGAGTGCAAAAAGGCTAAAGCACCAAAACACGCACGCTTTGAGCTGTTACAAGTACTACAGGTCCCATTTACTGCTTGGGCATCTACCTTGGTAGATTTTGTCATACAACTTGCCAAATCTGCAGAATATAGCCAGATGATGGTTCTAGTCGACCGGTTCACCAAAATGGCACTTTTTATCAGCTTTGAAGAAAATGCGACCACTCTAGACGTTGCCTAGGCATTGCTCAAAGAAGTTTGGCAACTTCATGGGTTACCGACAGAAATCATATCCGATATGGACACAAAATTTGCTGGAGAAATTTTTGAATCATTGTGCAAGGCATTAAGAATCCAAAGAAAAATGTCTACAGCTTACCATCCTCAAACTGATGGACAAACGGAAAGAGTCAACCAAGGGCTGGGAGACTACCTTCGAATAGTTGTTAACTACAATCAGGATGACTGGTACCATCTACTGCCATTATCCGAGTATGCATATAACAACTCAGTAACTAGAGCACAGGGAATAACCACTTTCTTCGCAAATTATGGTTACCATCGTTAACAAGAATAGATAAAAGAGCGAGAAGCTTTGAATCCGGGAGCAACTATTTATGCTCACAGGATGAAAGTGATACATGTAAAGGCAAAGGAATCCCTTGTGAAGACTTGTGAAGGGATGAACACGTACTATGACCGCAAGGCTCGCAGTCAACCAGACTTCTAAATTGGTGACTTGGTTATGCTTAATGGGAAGAATATCCGCACAAAGCGAGCATTCAAGAATTTAACGTCAAAACTATATGGCCCGTTCAAAATCCTAAAGCAAAGAGGAAACCTTACCTACAAATTGGAAATATCAGAGCAATAGAAAATTCATCCAATATTCCATGTATCACTACTTGAGCCATACCGAAAATCAGTTCAACCTGGCCAAGACCAACCACCCCTGGCACTGGAAGATCTTGAAGGTAACCTTGAATGGGAAGTGAAAAAAATCATCAAGGGTGAAATAATCTCTTATGACCAAAGATCCAGAGTACGTTTATGAACAATCTAAGAACTTCGATACTTTGTCAAGTGGAAAGGATGTTCTGAAGATGAGAACGCCTGGGAACCACCGGAGCACTTAGAGTATGCTCAAGAATTCGTAGATGATTTTCACAGGAAAAATCTGGCAATGCCAAAGTTGGGCTAAGTAGTATCTACGCAAAGGTTTTTCCCGCTGTGGCCAAGTTATCTCAAAAGGTTTTTTAGTCCCACCGGAAGGAGTACTAAGTGGAAGAAGTGCTTCAAGACGAAGCTTAGGAAGGGGGAGCTGATATTACACATATGGGATATGGTACTAGACATTCAAGCCTAAAGATATGATGGTATATAGCGCCGGGAGGTGACAATATTAACTACAACCCACACTGGCAAGGAGAAGGATTGTATCTAGAACTACTCAGCCTCGGTGAAAGATGATAGAGTAATTTATCCAAGTGGATCTATTACGTATTCTGCATTCATGATAATCTGAATGCATCTGCATATGAGTGCATATATACAGGAAAAACGGCCATCCAGACTGAACACCTGGTATTCCGTATGATGTTCGCAAATGGGCAGCATCAACTTGAACTTAGTTTATTTGGCAAATAGATCAAAGGCTGTCGACGAGTGGAGTGCTTGACACCCTCTGAGAAATAGACAGTCCGTGGGATCATTTGCTGTAGTGAGGTCATACATCTTCAGTGTCAAACTGTGTTCGCACTCTTTAAACCATGGCCGAAGTTTCCAAGGATACAACTTTTATATGGCCAACCTAAGTACTGGGAAAAGTGTATAAATAGTTAGCAGTCCCCCATAGTTAAAGGACATCCTCCGTCTCCTCTACACACCCGGCGATTGAAATCTCAACACCACGAGAAATCATCACCAACTCCACCACCTGGGTTCCTGCCCCCTCTGGCTATGCCATGGGGTGGGGACTTGTTTACCTCCATCTCCCCTCACCACACTCATTAGGGTCTACTCCTTTGAGTCCATCCTCTCCTTTCCATCCTAGTTCATGGTTTCCTCTCCTTTCCCCGCTCTTGTTTCGCCTCGCTTACCTTGTTTGCTCTGCCTCGCTTAGCATTTGCACGGTCGGCAACACCCTACCTTCATACAGCTGGGAGACACACTTGCAGTAGGAGGAAACTCCCAACAGGCCTACGGTTGCTTTGCAGTCCAATGGTCAATTCCTCCACTCTTTGTTCTTTGAGAACTGCCTAGATGGGTACGCACACAGTTCTGTCCCTGATAATTGGGTCTACCCCTCCTCCTCCTCTCCTCCTCTCTCCTCTCCTCACGGTGGATCGGCTGGCACCCTACTGCTCCCCCCCTCCTTGAAGCTGGCACCTTACTGCCTCAACCATGGCTGGCACCCTACTGCTCCTCTCCTTCTCAGCTGGTACCTTACTACCTCCCCTTTCTACGACTCTTGCCCACGGTCAAATCTGCCTTCGGTTACGCCTGGTCCTAGTATTGCACTGTCTCTTGGACTTGTGTTAATGCTATCGGTTACCTCAGAATCCCAGGTCCATCATCAACCTGCCGGCGCCTTTATGGGTGCAATAGTAGTGGCTAATTTCCCCTAATTCATTGTAGTTTTCGTCAAGGGTTTTCCTTATGCTTTCCTGCTTTCCTGCTTCTTACTTTCAACCTGTTGTCTTCTTAGCCAGCAGGGGGTTTGTTTGCTTGTAGGCGAGAAGTGCGGTTAGGCTCATACCAGAGGGTCCTGGGAGTACGGGTTTTGATCCCTGGGGCGCGGAGGAAGTTTGTTTGGAATTAAGGTTTTGTTTTTGCCATAGCTAGCACTCCATGCACGTTCTTGTACCTTAACAACGAATATATGAGATAATCAAAAAAAAAAAAATCAAACTCCAAGGTTAAAGGAAGATTCTTCGCCCCCCGCACCTCGCCCGCACCTCATGCAGAGGCTGACCATATGGCAGCCACCGCCCCCGACCTGACGGCCGCCGTCCTGAGGCAGGCCAACTGCCCTTTCCCCCTGTCCTTTTCCGCACATGTCAATTCTAAAGGATCTCTTACCCTCCTGGGCACTGACCCGCACACACCCTCAACTGCTTACTCA
>QFET01020130.1:0-23912 GCA_003316355.1 Tuber calosporum | reverse complement strand
TGAATTGAGGAGGAGGTCACTTCACAAGTCCATTTGTCTACTTCTTCCCCATATATCACAGTGAGCTGAATTTTATAGAATACTAGAGGGGAGCAACTAAGCTATATGCCGGGCAACGATGTGGATACAATATTAAGATCTTGAGAAATTTAGTACCTGAATCACTGAATTTAATACAACTAGTACTTGTTTACAGGTTTTGGCACTAAAACACGGTATAATAAGAGCCTTTCGTGATGGGATAGCTTATGGGACTGCATATTTCTAGGTAAAGGTAACAAAGACCTATCACAGTCACGGAAGGGTATCTAACTCAAAAACTGTAAAATTAAATTAATGAAGTATGATATTGATGCGCCACATCACAATACACTACCACCTGTCATTACTTTGAAGTTGTACAACTGCATAGGTTGTAACTCACAGGCTTGACATGTTTGTAGCACAGCCAGTGTTGCATCTGCCAGTGCCACCTAGTTCACAGTTTTCCATGGTTGCATCATAGAGATCTCACACAGCGAATAAGGGTAATTAATGCATGCGAAGAAAACGCACTAAAGATTGTGTAGGAGCTTTTAGGCCTTGTACATCCATGCTACCAACTCAATCATGGTTGCTGTACAAAGTGTAGACAAGGAAGATGTTACACAGGTTGTTCCATACACATAAATGCACTGAACACAAGTTTTCACAGAGATTTATAATTTGACGAGTTTTAGTTGCCCTACCTTAGTGTCAGCATCTGTAAAGACAAATCTCTAGTTATTGTACTATAATTTTAACTGAAACACAAAACTCATTAATTATTACAAAGACGATATTGCAAATATTTTGGCAACATAAGAACCCCCGATGGCCCTGACTCTGGAATTTTGACACTCCCTGGCAATGTACTAAGGCCTAAATAGCATAGCAACAGTGTCGGTACGGTGCAGCTCATTGAATAAAGTGTATTTTACTGACACCGATCGGTCAGGATCTTTTTTGAAGGATATCCAATGGGGACAGTGATGGGCCACCCAGGTAGGTTGCTAGAATTGTAATCGGCAGGCCCTCTTAGGGTACTCTACATGCTTTATATCCCAATTTGATGAATGAAAGTCTTTGTCAAGTGCTTGCGTAGTGTCGTGGACATACTGAGATATCTCTGTATAAAGCTACACTAGTTAAGCAATCATAGCTCAGGTGGTATATAATTCCTAGGAGACGTTACAGGATTTCTGTGGTGTTAACTCTTTGAACTACTAACATTGCCCCTGAACTGTTTACCCTAGGTAACATCTATTTATCCAACTCACGTGAGATATTTACCCAAGGAGTATAAAAGGACCAAGATAAGCTTCCAATAGGACAGGTAGACCAAGTTGACTGCAATGCTTGTACATACTAAATTACGCAAGGTCTACGGCATCTCATAACCAGGTATCAGTCGAAGTCTGATTGTCTTGAAAACTTTCACTGGATAGTGATCTACAAGGTGGTTTACTACTCCTGATGTTGTTGACATACATTTCAGCAAGGCTCTCTCATTGGCACGGTTATCTTACCCCCATGTTCCATCGACCCAGAATGTAATTCTGGATTGGATATGCATCTGATTAACCCACCTTCAAAATGGGTGTTGTGTAACTCGCTAAGGAAGAATACATGACGCTGCCTGTATAATTCTACTTAAGCAAATTGGAATGGGACTTTACTAGCATATCAAATGAACCTCTGGTGAGAATCTTGAATTGAGTCAATTTCTGGCAAGAGGAGATTTAGTTTTGCTGCTTGCTTCATTTATTTTTAACTTTAGCTTCTGTGACGTTTATAGTGAGTTTTTAAGTTCTGGGTCAACCTTACACCCCATCTCCCTACCAGGTGTCTACCTAGGACTTTTGATCTTAGATATCATGTAATTCTATTTGGTATCTTTACCTTTACCACTATTATTACATAGGTATCACTTGCGGGTATTTTTAAATTACCCAGTAAGATGGTTAACCATTTACTTGTAATAGATATACCAACAATATGTGTGCTTAGAGCCCATTACTACCTCTTCTGATATACTGGAACTTATATTTAAGCTGATCGCTTTAAATGTAAATATCCCATATTATGTTTCTTGGAATATATTACATTGTGGTTACAGAATTAAAATATTTGAATATGTCAAGTGATAAACCGCACCTAGGACCATGCATAGGATTTCACCAAGGTTCTCCTTGACCAGCTGAGATATCCACCTTTAATATGACCAACAGCCTAAATAGAGGTAACTCTCTAGCAGAGGATATTTAATTGCTAGATTCAAGACTCCAGCATTGCACTTATGTATAGGAGGAGTTGGATATGAGTAAGAGCAGTTACAGTACCCATATAATTATATAATCCCCTGCCAATGGCCCTGTCCTGAGTAAACCTATACGAGATTTATACCACATGATAGGTTCCTTGAGTGATATAAATAAGTGTCTCTAATACAATTTCTTAGGATCTATTTAGCAGGCAGAATGATAAGGGTGCCAGTATCTAACTTAGGGCAGTTATTAAAACGATGGTAGTATATTATTATCTCTACAACAGGGATTTATGGATAAGTGTTTAGGTAGTCATTGTTGACCCCTTATTAACTTAAATATCTGCAACTTCATCTTCTAGCAAGGTGATTTTTGGTAGGACTTAGAATGAGAGACTGTCAAGGGTGGTTACTTCTCATCTTTCATGAGCTTTATACCATACTTGCACACTGACTAGCCTGTTATGGAATTCACTAAAAATCAGACACGAATCTAGAGAAATTATGACATTTACTAATAGGCTTAGGATTACTAAACACGAAACCCTCTCTAGTTCTACTGGATCCTGGTATGCTGTTACCTACAGCCTTTGCAGCATTGCGTATTTCCAGGCTAGTATGTTCATCATAGCAGGCAAACCATATTGGATCTATGATCTAAGTGGGGCCTATGTTTGAAAACTGAGGAGGGCAGAATGATGTATGCGGAGCTGCTCGGAATAAGGGTTTTGTCATAAAGAAATTCTGGTCCATAGTGTGTAAAAGCGGTGGAGGAAACCTCCTATCACCTGCCATATTTGTATCCTCTTCCAAATCACAGCAATGATATCTAGTTAATTCTACTTGACTTGTTGTAGAAAGTTTTGTAATTTATTACCAAAGCTATAATTTCTGAAGTTCTCACAGTGTAAAAGATGTTGGACTACTCCATGAGACATATCATCTTTAGTAAAGCAAGAAACAGTGCACAATTCACAACCTAATTCAGATATTCCTATTCCTCTAGTGGTACACTTTGGTCTAGCTAGGGCTTCGGGTATCATACGAGTCATAACAGAATAAGAGTTTTGATCGGTAGCTACTAAGTGAGATTTATTAGCCACAGTATCCTATGGTTGTTCTTCTAAAATGATCAACTATTTGTATTGTACTCCTGTGATTAGGGTAGCCATCAGCAGGGTCTCTGAGAATGAAAGTCTTTTCTCTGACAATACCAGTACTATCCTATATTATAACCATAGTTGTATAAAAGGGTAAATATATAAATGCCTTGTAGGGATAGAACCCTACCGGATATTTGAAGTAATGCAATTGGCCACTGGTATAAAGAAATCATCTTAGTTCTGTAGTGGATTTAGGCAAAGATTTGGTTTAAAAATACTGCCTTTTACTTTCATGAATTAGGATTTAAACTATAATCGTTCCGTCCAAACCAAGCAAGGTCCCTACACTTTCTTAACAAGCACTTTATTTTCATGGTGAATTCTTATTGAAAACAGTAAGGCCTTTACTATGGCCTCTTGACATGCCTGAATCTCTGGTACTATCTTAATATATTTGTGCTAAATGTTTTTGACTTTCTTCAAGGAATGTATAATCTAGGAAACAATTTCTCTTAGAAATACTTGAATTTACATCTGCAAACTATGAGAGTTTGAATAATCAATCCCAGACCCTAGGTTCAAATTGATTTATTCTACAATTCACCCAAGCCTTGGTGGTGCAAGGTTCAAAAGTTAGCTTTTCTGTAAAGATATTAGCCAAATCATAGGTTGGATAATCTCTGATGGAGCTCATACTGACTTTGCCATAGGGAACAATTCCTGTAAGGCTTTTCTGCATCACTAGTCATTATTCCTCTTCATATAATTTCAGAACTTATTGAAACTAAAACCGTATTAGGTCTGCTATAAGATCCAATCTACTACCTGAGTAAGGATAGTAGTTTAACAGTATATTGATTTCTAGGGGCTAAACTGTAGCAGGCTATTCAAGTGGGTCGGTCTGGTACACAAAACTTATGTACCCGATTATCTAGATTGTCTACTCGTATATCATGCTCAGCTGGGCTTTCTACCACAGGGAAGAAAATACACTGTAAGGCCTTTAGTTTGGCAAAGAGGGAAGTCTGTAAGTTAAGGAGCATCTCCATAATTTTCTTAGTTTGCGGTTATTTGAATGAAGCAGTCTAACTTATTATGAAAAGATATGTAGTTCCTAGTATGCCAGAGATTGTACTTGGGGTACTAATATGTAGTTGGCAGCTAGGTGCTATTTCCATGATTCCAGGGAGAATGAGCCTAATGTTGAATAAAGGTTTCTTGCAACAGAAAATGATCTATTACACAATGAGTTCAAATACAGCCTATATTGGCAGAAGGAATATAGTAATCTAGAATGGTAAATAAAATAGTGAATTACAGTGGTTAGTGGAGACTTTGAACTTTACAGATAAAACAGGTAGTCTGCTAACAATAGCTATCAGACTAACTTTGGTTCGTGCTGTTTAGACAAGGTGGGTATCATTCAATATATTTTTAAACCTTGTAGATATTCTTTTAGAGAAAGGATTTGTGGGAGTTATGTGCAATTTATTAATCGAAGTACAAAGGTAGGGTCTTAGTAGGTTAGTGTGATGTATAGTCATATGGTATATAGTATTAGCAGTGCGGCCAGGGACAGCAGTTTCATAAACTGAGGTTATCAAGACCGACACCTGCTTGTTTACCTTGTTTTAACTATTGACAAGTATCGAAACCATCTTTATCCAAACGTATACCCTAACCAATATAAGATTGATAAACTCGTATTTATATCAGAGTACATTGTGAAAAACAATATTTCAGGTTAACCTCCAATAGGACATATCAAATCTGACACCCATCCTACCCTTAAAGTCAAGGTGCAAATCAAATATTCATGTAGGAGATAACTACATAGATAATTCAGCTTGATTAAGACAGGCAAGGTTGATATATCTCATCAGCTAAAACCAATTCAACAATACAAATAACCGCAAACTAGAGGGCCCATATGGTGTTTGGGCAACTACTATACAAAATCTTAGGCCTTGGAGAACCTCTTAAATAGACACCGTGATACCTACTACCTTCCGGATTGTAAAAAGATCTGCTTCTACAGGCTGCAAGATAGAAACACTATTTACCTACCTTTAAACAACAAGTGTAATACTAGAATAAATGGGTTGCGAATCATATTTCATGTGAAGAGAGGAGTTGGAAAGTTATCTCCTTAGCAGCTATAAATATGATTTAAGACTTTAACCTACCTTCGTCGAATTAGGAAGGTTGTGAAAATAAACACTTCTACCTACTTATGATTTAGAATCAAATGTTTTTAATACCTGAATTTACTATCTCTTATCTGCCAAGATGTGCTGGAAAGTGACTAAAGCCTGTACCAATGCAATATTTAAAAAGGGAGACTTAAGTATTCTTGGTCAGGTTTTTTCATTCTAAAATTAGAATATCAATAGGTAACTGTTAAATTTGAATTCCCAGCAAACTGTTTTTGTAATTTTTCCTTATTTTTAAAATAAACTGACCTTGTTTATGATATGTTACAAACAACACTGTTATTTGCCCATGATATAACTTATCTTCTTTTTTGAATGTAGCTTCTGTTGTAAAAGTTCCTTTACTGAAAATTCAATATTAATTCAAGTTAAGTGAGAAGCCCTATTGCATTTAATAGAATGATAATCCTTACACCAGCACGGTGAGAAAATCTTAGATAAACTCAATCACCACTAAGGTCTATTGAGGCTATTAAACTACAGTAGTGAAATCTTATATCATTTAACAGGCAGTGAATTAATGATATCGGAGATAAAACTACCACGGCATTGAATATGTGTAATTATTGTCAAAGGCAAGCTCTGGTGAAAATCTACACTTCAGAAAATCATCCCCAAATCACCAAAACATTAATCTTGAGCCAATGCCAATTGTGGACTTCCATCCCTGATACTAATATACAGCATTAACTGGTCATCAAAATGGATAATAATTCTGGCCTCACAGCGGAATTGTTAACCATAAATACATTTTGATGTTCCGGAAATCAAGAAGATACCACCGGAGCAATCAAAACAATAGTCTTTCAACTTTGGAGAAAGGTGGTAAATATGACTTCTGGATTCTGATTTATTGGACATGATGAAGTTGACCAATTGTGGAAGTTGCAAGTTAAGCAAGAACAAGTAGTGGTAGCTGGATAAGACATAATTACAGGAGGTGGAAGAACCATGGTATCATAGGAGAAGCATGCAGAATGGTTAGCTGAGGTAGGTGGATAGGGCAGGAAGGTGGCAGAGCGAAATATACTGTATCAAGTTTTATGGGTAATATACAGTATCATCCTCCACCCTGTTGATACCAAAGATAATAGAATAATATTCTGTTTCTTTGAGGCTAATAGTATGCTTACCTGGCAGGCCATATGTTCACAGGGAATAGGACCAAGGAGTTAATATTATGCATATAAAGCCGGAGGGTCTGATTTAGGTGTATCGATTTGCAATAAACATACCCTGAAGATATGAGGCAAAACCTGTCGTGATATACAGAGGGGTGAGGAATCTTGCTATGATGACGATATTAGCAGCTTCTATATCGAAAATATCATCCAGTAGCTTGAATAGTCCATTAATTCAACTGCAGCAGGCAGATGTTTGCGCAAACTGGGCTTCTAGCACCAGGAGTATAATAAAGGTATATGTGAGAATAGTTATTAGTAAATAGATATAAACAAATATGGTAATAATATATTTTTCGGCATAAGATAGCATCCATAAAGCAGAAATTCATACAGTTGAATACGGATCTGCAGTCAATCTTATATGCTCTAGATCTCTCTAGTCAACTACACCACCTTATCTCCATTGGTCACCATGAGTGCACCGTTAATTTAAACACGGATTGACCTTATGTATGGATTGTTCCACTTCGCAATCCAGTCTGGAAAAAGAATGACGGGCAAGGGTTGAATATTACAGACTTTGTTACACCGTTTGCACAACCTACTGCAGGTAAGGCGGAAGTCTGTATGAAATGTGAATGAGTATATTCTGGAAGGGAGACCCTCCTACTACAACAAATTGTGAACTAATCTATCACAGCATTTGAGGTCTAATTTCCTAGTTGTCACACACACTTTGCTAGTGATCTTACCAGATCAATTCCAAGATTCGCCAACGATGCACTCTTACTGCCAAAAATGAACTAAGAGACTGGATGGAAATATGTCCAAAGCATGACCAATACTTATGTCTCTCACTGAACCTACCTTGGCAGTGTATATATCATATATTTTTTTTGTCTTAAGGAACTGTAAAGTGGATTAAGCATGTGGTGCAAGAGCGTATATTAATGTAACATGTGTACATTTGAAAGTAGCTCTATTACGAATGTCATTGGCATTTGCTTTGTCAGATTACATTCCGTTGTATGAATTTCATTTGTATTTGATTTCCATACCAGAATATGTAGATTCCGGCCCTCAGCTTGCTGTATGCTCTGGAGGATTGGCAGGATTGAGACCCAGGAGTTCCAGGGAAAGGAACACGTTATCTATACTAGTGGTCAGATAGAGGCAGTGTTGTGCAAAAGCCCCACGCATTGCACGATACCGGGAGGGCCACAGGTTTCCCATATCTATTGACTGATTTATAATGATAATGGTCACCAATTTCAAGAGGCTTATCTATTGAAGGAAATATTTCAATTATTTAAGATTAGTCTCCTGGCTTGCAGGAGACCTTTGAGAGCAGACAGATACCTAGACCGTGAATATACTAGGTTGAACTGCCCTCCAATTGTTCCCCTTCACTTTATAAACCATTGTATTGTACTCGCCTTGACTTCGCTTTTCAGTAGGTATGCATTATACACCACAGTGATAGAAGGCTACTTCTTAGGTTCTATTTTATAACCATTTTTACAAGCTAGCCCCTGTTACCTTTTTTTCACCACAGAAAGTAATATCACCTGATTAGGATTGAGAACTGGGGGTAGGATTGGTCACACTTTCGTTTTTGTTGATAACTAGAGAGAAGTACTAGTGGCAGTGAGAGACTCCCGGCTCAGGAACTATATTCATCATGACTGGAAGACTAGGTCTGACATCTACGTATCAAAGGATATCCTAATCTCCAAGCAGACTTGGGAACAACCCAGATTCAGAACATGGAAACTAAGGTATTGATACACCTATACCTAGACAAAGTTTCCTTCAGCCAGGAGACCTTGATAGAGATATACCAAATGATCTTGCTACTGAGGAAATCGTCCAAATGAAAGCCAGGGAACAGAGACAGCACAGGAATCGAGACCTGGAACTACCAGCATCTTGTTGACATTGTGTGGAACCCTAAAAAACTCTTGTTTACGCTCAACAAGTGTGACACCACTTGGCAGATTTCCAGAATACCCAGTACCCTCTACACTACAACCACTACCTCAGAGAAAAGCCAAAGAACTAGAAACTCAGAGACATGTGCATGCACCTCTGCCAGCATCTTCAAAAATGGCTGACCCTCCAGGCAAACTCTGGAAACCGAAGATTAAGCTTTCAAAATCATCCTAGTTGAATCAACAAGGCGCATATCTACAACCAAATAAACATCAATGCTTAGACTCGGGAACTAAGGTATTGACAGAAATATATTAAGCGGTTTAGAAATTTGCGAGCTTTGGTAACCCCTGAAACTATCGGAATCGCGGTGTAAGCGGCCAGTTTACATATAGAAATATTACTAGTATGATTTAGTAGATGTAAATTGACCTTATTTTGATGCCAGTGTGGTGTGTACTTAGTTGTAATTTTGTTACATTACTTATATCTTGGACTATATAAAGAGTTGATACAAGTTACCATATTCTATATTACAAGAGAGTTGAAACTCAACTATAGTTATTCGCGGATGATTTAGGACATTTTGCATGCATAATACCCAATTCTGCCTCTGGTGGTTACACTTTAACTTACTAACATAAGATGAAAGAGTTTATATAGCCCTTGCAAAATGGTAGGCACTAAAGATGTAAGGTAACACGGTATATATCACTGCAGTTTCTCCGAACAGAGCTTTCCCACGGAGACATATAGGGGTGGGTAAAGGCCGACCCTGGTAGGTTGTTTCTCTTGATACTAGCATGCTGCTTTGTCGGTACTCTAGGTATTGTATATCCCTATGGGAGCCATAATAGTTCAGCTAAACGGCAACAGGCTGTCAGGGACACAAAGGCCTATCTTGATAAAGGCCTACTAGTTAAGTAACCATAGCCCTGGCGCTAAAGAATTATTAAGGGACATTAAAGGACTACAGAGGCCGTTAGTCTTATAATGGTAAAGGTGGTCTCCGAATAGTTAGCTATAGGTAGGGCTCCTTTAGCCAACTCTGTAGAATCAGTTACTTGGATAGCCATTCTGGAAGAAGTACAGCTCCCAATAGGCCAATAAGACAATTTTAACTACAGTGCTTGCCTTGAAGAAAATGCAAAAATTTTAGCTAGTCTCATAACTAGGTATGACTTTAGGGTAGATTGTTGGTTGGCCATTGACATTGCGGCAATCTTTAGGTTTTGCTCTCCTAAGGCTTTGATAATGATATTGCAAAAGACCTCTCTTAATGACAAACCTGGCAGACCCCAAAGATACATAAGACTCAAATCTTAATACATCAAAGGTTATATATCTGAAAAACCATGCTTGGAGAATGTTACTCTTTAACCTTACGAGTAGGGGTAGGTGTTATTGGCTGTATAATTCTAATTATGCAAAGGAGGTCAGTATTCCACTATGATAACAAATAATCTTTACTAGAAGGACATGGGTTGAGTAAAGTTCCAGCTTGCAGATATTAAGTTTAGCCACTTGATTGATTTATGTCTATCTTTACCACAGATTAATTTTCCGTGTAGTCTTTTGTTGCAGTAGCAACCATAGGATCTATCTTCGTACTCTGTGCCTGAGTTACCATATATCATAGAGCTTTGCACTTAACTAGCACAGTGGAATTATTGCTCCTCTTGATAGCTTGCATGACATTTACAAGTACTGGTAACCATATCTGGAACAAGTAACCCATTTGGTGAATGTATTATGTCTGCAATGAATCTTTTATAATCAGTATGGAATGTAGAACCTCACAATTTAGGTGCTTTCGTATACTTTGGTGTATTAGCAGACCTAAGCAGCTATTGCTGAGTACAAATTAGGACATTTTTGGATGCAGCCCTCAAGGCAGTGCCTAAGAAATCTTAGATGTTAATGGTCCCTTGCCCTATGGCCCTCATGACATCAATTATGGACTAGCGTACAGCACCGCTAAGCAGTAGGGTGCACACATGCGGGACGGCCAAGGACGACAATATACTGTTTGGTTCTTTTCGAGTAGGAGATTAGCAATTAATACCCAGGACTGGAAATGTATAGCAAATCAAATCTCATAAAGCGGAGAATTTGGATTATGGTATTGGTTGGAGGGTGGTGGCTATTCCATCTATATGGAAACTGGATAATTGCTAAAAACAAGAGTAATAAGGATGAGTAGAGGGGTGTGGGGTAGATACATATCAAGCAAATTATAACAGTCGAGAGATATGTGTGAAGAGGGATTTAGGATTGGTTGTTACTTTTGGGTTCAATTTGGGCGAAAATATAGTCCCACTTGGAGTTAATAGATATTGAAAGCTGGCTAGATTGCACTTTTTACCTACTATAAGCTGAAAATTGTATAAAGTGGCACTAATTAACTTAATGGGAAAACTTATAAATCTGAAGCCAATACCTTCCCGAAACCACAAGTTGCCTCAAGTTAAGGGCCACCCTCTGCATTGTATTGAAAAGCAAATCAGAATCTTGCTTAGGCCTTTTCACTAAAGTAACTGTCCAGCAATCATGGCAACCAGATTTGACCATGATTTTGCGAAGTGCATAATAGCCTGCCGGATGAATGGATGGCTGGTGACATGACATAAACCTCTTATTGAGCAATAACCTCTCTCAATTGCAGAACACTCTGCCTTTGTTTACGGGAATAAAATCTGCTACAACTGGGGCTTTCTCCAATAGTTGGATATGGTAAAAGGCATAGGCAGAATCTTGGTAGGGAAGAAAAAAGAGCTTTGATTGGCCCAGAAGATAGAACCATGGTTCAGAGGCACATTATCTAGGCAGATTCTGAGCGGCAATAAGGATATATTATCGCTCAATAGTTGCAACCTGTGAGTCAGCTAGCCTATGCTAATAATCCAAGAATGAGTAATGGATATTATTGAAAATACAACCGATTTCGTACTTTACATACTCTAGGACTTCAAGATATATATAACCTAGACAAGAAATGATTTAGGATAGGAATGTCAGCTAAGACTAAGGCTGTATCAAGAGTAGGAAGGAGCAATACACATATGACAAACGATGGTAAATGGGAGCTGATTACACAGTTGGAGACAATATGGGTCCTGGGCACCTATATCCTGCCATTTTTAATCTTAAACCAAAGGCAGGACTCTGAATTGTATAAGATGAGTATTTGGATGATCAAGATGTACTTTTGGCCTATTCTATAAAGGAGTAGACGGATGAAATACTATGCTTTGAATTTATCTAACATTGTTTTAACTGTTTTGGGCCACTATCAGTACACGGCCACAAACATCTTATCATCTTTGAGGCTGATTCATCCCATCTTAATTACCACCTTTACATGTACTGCTTGGATAATGACATTATTTTACTCTGCCTGCTATGCCACTCCACACACCTCTTACCGCCTCCTGAAGTTAAAGTCTTTGGTCATCTTCGACATTTTTACTGTTTTCACTTGATATACCTTTCTTGTCTACTAGGGGGTATAATACATACAGGTGTTTTCTGGCACTCTTAAGTAAGTCAAGAGAGAAGGCAATTACCAATGATAACATCAAATCCACTTTTTGCTCCACTGGATTGATTCTATATTATCTAAGGATTGTGTTTGACCGCTTATAATTTTCAACTGCGACCACACATACACTTCTTTGCCACTTTTGCTCATCCCTCTGCCTTCAAACACCAACTAAAGGTACATTCTTCTTAAGGGAAACCAGGTAGGTTCTTCAAAAGGTTGGAAAGGTAACTTCTAAGATGTTGAATAGAATGATTTGTTACTTGGAAGAGATTAGGGGTGCAATCCGAGCTGCTTTGGAAATTGCAGAGGAAGGAAGGTAATAAGATCTGCAAAAGCTGATAATTGTTACACAAAGGTACGACAAACGACGAATGACCTCCGTTACAGAGATTGATGGTAGAGAGGAAATGGCTTTCTATAATACCCTACCAAAGGTAGATAAAAAAAGTAAATGAGAACCAATGGCAAGATACACCTCCTCACCAAGCAAAATCCTCCTCTCATAGTTTGAAAAAGCCTAAACACCATGTTACTCCCACTGAGCAGGAGCACTACTGTCAAGCTACCTTAACCCAGTCAGTTCTCCCTCCAAATCAGCTTTGCACTATGTTGACTCTAATCTATTGATCTGTGACAGCAATAGGACTGAGAGAACCCCATCCTCCCTTACTCCTGTTTCTAAATGCTAGCAATATCCACCATCAGCGAAAAATATAGATCACGTCCTGATGCCTATTGTTTACACTATGCTCATGACATTATAGGCCAATATAAAAAAAACTAAACTCGAGGATGCGTTCGCCGGGTCTCACTTTGCCCACATGCAATGGATGCAGCTAGGCGCAAGCCTTCCCTTCAACTCTGCCCTTAAAGCAAACATTCTTGATCCCTTAATGCAAAATATACTTCCTTGCATTCTACCTTTTGCTGGACCCCTTGTAACTGCGAGTCCTCTGCTTCCTCATATCCCAGCCAGACAGCCGACCGCCAGCCCTTTCCAATAATATGGTGTTCCGGTCTAACTCTCTCAACAGGATCAGTGACGATATGTAAAGGCTTGAGCAAGTGTTTGTAGATGCCACTAGGATTTGGATGGGTTCCACACGAAAGCCAAAATGGGAGAGGACATCCGCAATCCCCTACTCATCCATTTGTCATCTACCACCCCTCCATAATCTCGCGCCTTCACCATCTGGACCCCATACCCTTCGCATATTCCCACAGATTCTCCGGACATTACACTCCGCAAACCTTTTTGAACTCTTACCTCCCTATCTCCTCCCGTCGGCTTGACACCTTACTGTCTGTGTCTAGCCTCTCACAGTGTGGCTAACACGTTTCCTTATCTCAAGAACATACAATTACCAGCTGGAAAACTTACACATAACTGCGCAGCTTGTTGCCCTCTGCCCGATGCATTCGGAGGAGGTTTGTGCCTCTATTGAGTGCCTGACAACTTCCCATACATCTCTACACTATTAATTTCATCTTGAGCACACTTTTTTGTATATATTATTTATTTATTCAATTATTCCACTCTCTAATACCTTTACAATCAAATTGAATAATCCATTATCCTAGTCCTATTGGTTAATTTTTCTAACCTGCAATATCATATCCTCTGGTTCGTCGAATCGAGGTACATCAACCTCTAATCTAAGATTCGCACTGAGATTGTGTTGCAGCACTCACAGATCATGCTCTTTCCTGATCTCCGCGAGGCTACCAATGCCTTCTGATTCTTGTGGCTGCAGATTGCTTCCAAAGTCACACCTCTATGAGCATGTAACCGTGCAATAATAAACTGTTCGCTGGATACTCACCCCGTGCTCTATTACGTTTCCATCCTCGTAGGTTGTCCTGATCCGCTGGCTTTAGTGTCAACTGACGGAGTACCCCTTTACCATCCCGTTTCTCTATCATGTGCTGTGGAGACCTATATTCCTGTCAGGCGACTGTGTAACCCGCAGAGTACCAGGAGGTTTCTAGAGTATACTGATGCCAGAGCTTACCTGGATCTGGACACTTTTCAAAACATGAAGTCTACATTATATATATCTGACCTGCGAACATGACATGGATGAAAGCCATAGAACAGATGTTGGTACCAGTCTACCTGCGTTGCTGTGAAATTTTAAAATATAACTACACTCTGTCAGACAAACGGGCAATCAATTTTGGCCAAGAAACTCTCCTTTATCTTGCCTTTCCTTCAATGCATAGATTAATTGGGTACAATCATCACACCTGGAGTGGCAAGTGCAGATTATATAAGAAAAACAGACTTTCCCCTGAATTAGCGCGATTTAGTCCTACTGCGGTTTTACATACTGGTAAAACGTTACCAAATATTGCCTGATACTTGTTAGGCATGCAATAAACACTCTCGTACCTATTCTACCCTCGATTTGCAGCCATTAGTATTTCCAATATCAAGGCTATAGAGTTCAGTTATAGCCACAGTACCGTATGGTGATTCTGAGATCTGCAGCCACTCTGGTTTGCCTGAATCAGAAAGCTAGAGGTAGTTGGACTGGCCATTGGGTCTAGGGATCAGATGTAAGTTATCAATTAAATGTAACATACCTGATCATTAAATGGTGGAGTAGCATCAGCAAGTTGACAATGCCCAATTCATTCCTAGGATTGTTCTAGCTCCTATAGAGTCCTTTGCTCAAGGTAATTGGGTTCGGAAAATCAGATTGACGTAGACCCTTCAGTCCCACATTACCCAACTGCTGTTACACAGCATACTACCCACGAGCCTAGCAGTCATGTTCCTTCGCCTAGTAGTCCAATCTCCAACATATCTATCCACCTCCAGTATCGTTGTACCTGAGTGCCTTGTAGTTATTTCGGGGCTTGAAAACTGATTCAAGACTAACGGCGTGTGGGAGAATACCATAGGTATCAAAAGATTCTGGCCAATCCGCATGAGGCTCCAATTCTCTCTCCGGGGCAACCAATCCTGCTTTGGGTAACTGGCGTATTCTATGGAAGTATTGTCATTATCGAATTTTACCAGTTCAGGGACTCAAAACCCATCTTTCTCTATGCCCTCCTATTGTGAAATAGATCCACATCATGCCAATCCTTTTCTAACTTATTTTGCTCTTCACTCTACTTGCTATCTTGGCTATCCTGCTACTGGTCATTTTTAGTTTCAAATTTCCATTCATGGGAGTTGCGGCTATCTGCTGCTTACCCCTGGCCCAACTCCCAGTTGTCCGCAAGAGGCTCCATGATCTTGTACCAGGATAAAGGAGGCCCATGCACTTTATTCGTCCTCCTAATTACAGTTGAACTAGCCTAGACGGACTTGAGCATGGATGAGATTTCAGTTAACCTGTCCGTGGATTTCAATATCTGAGCAGATCCATGGCAGGCCTACACTATTGTGAGCCTCTCAACTGCTTGACCGGTCTCGAAAGTTGCGTTCATGCTGCCAAAAACCGCTACTACTGCGGTGATTTAGTGTGGCGGAGAATTGTGATTAAATAGATTTGCAGTGAATGAACCTAGATAATAGAAGCAATTAGGAGTCCTGTATTGGTAGGTAGCCAAGCCGTTAAAATGGGGTTGGACCTCAATGGAACAAATGGTCGGCAATGTGTGTTCAAATGCTAAACTTGTTCACAGCATCTCACTTGCTGTTATACTTGGTGTCTTCCGCATAGACTTGCATAGTCCAATTTCACCTGGGCACAGACTATAGGAAATTGCGTCTCTGGTGCCAGCATCTACAGGGCTGAGCAACCATTTCTTGGATTCATAATAGCACATCAGGTATTTAGGGTTTATCAAGTAGATAAGAAGGTTGATGAGAATGCGCTGAATAACATATGTTAACTAGGTCTGCCAAGCACGGATTAACTTATACAAGTAAGGCTAGTGATCGAATGTGGAACACAAACTCCTCTAGTACAAGCTACCGCTAAGACTTGACCGATGTAGCATAAGGGGTAAAGCCTTGATGAGAAAGCTGTGCAATGGGGTAACAGCGACTGGAAAATAGCCAGAAAAAATCCTGATCATCAAAATTGCAAAGAATAAACAACTAAACCTAGAAAACCATATGTATCTTAAACTCAAAACAGCTGCAACAGTACAAGAATAATCTGCATAAATAACATGAGCCAACCTCATAACTCATGAAATAAAAGACCTTCTTATAACAGCCAATTCTCATTAAGATCCAAATTGCCTGCAAAACCACAAGAGCAGCCTAGGTAAATATGATATTATGTATAGCCTGAATTAAGAATGGCTGAACCAGCCGTTGCGCAGATGGCTAACCCGAACTTGAAATACAAGGGAAAGAATACCCCAAGAATAGCATGCAAATCTATAAAGCCAACAGCCAGAACGCAAATCAAGAAGACAAAAAAAATAATGTTCAAGCTCCGACACTTCCTTAAGGAGGATCTGTGGAGGTTGGTCAAACAGGCTGCAGCCCAATGTAAAAGTAAAATGGTCCTGGTTGACTGAGAACCACCCAGAAAACTTCAAAAGGGAAAATATGAACACCTAGAGGCCAGGTCTAGCGGTCCCTAAGGGCCTACTAGGCATAGGCTATTGGAAACGGACCCACATTGTCTTGCCAGTTTCACATTAGCCACAGTACATCAAGGTGAACTAGCTTTGTTGGCAGAAGCTCGTTAGCCAAAACAGAAACCAACCAGACTAGACTTCTAACTTGTATATTCCTACTGACACAGTTGTAAAAACACATGCCAACATTGCTAACTAAAAACCTGGTTATTGTAACCATAACTGACCAGTTGTACAGTATCCAATTGACCTTGCTGGAGAGTTTGCGGCTAGGCATAATTCACATCCGGCATCTGCTGATAGCATATCTGCAAGTACACTACCTATTTATAGATCAGAGAGGGAATAGATTTTGCCGTGCGTAACAATTTGGGAGGGCTATATGTTGGTAGGTTACCGGCTGACTCTAGCTGACATCAAAATAATCCCAGCTGATGTTCTAATTGGGATCTGATCAGAACCCGTCTAGGTTAGATGGTGGCACTGATTAGAAGCCCACGGTGTAGGACTGCTTAGCATATTTGACTGAGAAGTAGGTCACTAACTTGTATCAACCCTCCCCTCTAATCTGTCTGTTACACCCTCAACTTAAGTGCAGTTGCGGGCACCCCACGCCTAATTTTCCTTGCAGGTATTGGAGTGTCATCTGGAGTGTTAGGTTCATCAGCAACAGTTACAGTTGCTAGGTCATGATTGTAACTGCTAGTAGCTGCCGGCCAGGTAGATGGCCCTCAAGCATTCTCCTGGATAGTTTCCCTTTCCTTTTGTCAGCCTGACCTTTAAGCACTAGTCCCCCAGTCGGCATGTGGGGCATAACCTTCGTTACGAGAAGATGGTGCGAAACTGGAATCCCTAACCGGCAACAGCCTCGTGACTGAATTGTGGCCACAAAAAGGAGCTACATCAGATGCTTCCTCCATATTGTCGATGTCCACCATAGCCAGGCCCTTGTGTGTACTCTTTTTCATCATATTTGCAGTTGTTGTAGTTGCCCAATTTGCGCAGTTTACGGCCATAGCTCAGTCTTCAGACTTAGGCAAACGGAGCTGTGCTCAACGCTAGCAGAAGCATTATAAGGAGTGCAACTATTTTTACAAGGGAAATATCTAAGGTTACCTGGCGGAGGAGAAGCTACTTTCCATATCTGTGGCGCGATGTTTACTATGAGCAAATCAATTGGTCCCGAAGGAGTATTCTTTGACCACCATATGAGGACATACCTCCTATTTGCCATGAGGAGCATTTTACTTAGCAGGAGTAGCGCTTCTGGAGTATCGGAGAGCAAATCTGTTCCCAGTCCGGTCACACCTCCGAGCAGACCACATCCGACCTCCTATGCCAAGCATCTGTCAAACTTAATAAATAGGTTTTACAAGAAGGGTTCGGTAAGCACTATACAGTAAACCTGTTAATAGGTTTGCCACTAGATATTATGCATTCCGGCAAGAAGTGTGGCGTCCGGGCGGACCATGCCTGATTCATCGATTCAGAGACGCTTGGCGCGCAGACTGGCCATACCTGTAGCACTATATTAGCTTATAATGTACATATTCATTACGGACTGTTGGAGGCAACTTACCTTCATTCCCACAGCTCCAGTGGTGCCTACAGGGGCAACAAGTTGTACCCTCAACCAGTCTGTTAAAGTTTGCGTAATCGTGTGCACTGTTGTTTAGCAAACAATATATGCATTCGATAAAACTTTGCCCTAAGTATAAGGTAGCCTGCCAGAGTGTTCCCCTCCTATAAGAAGAGTGATGGTAAGACCAGGTGCTTGAATGGCCACCCCTAATGCTGCAGTGCTCAATTAGTGCCGAGGATCTTTTCTTGCTCCATTTTACTCTTCAAAGCATTGCGCCAGGCTCTCTATCCCGAACTAAAGGTTCTCAGGTAGGGGAAGAGGCATATTTATAGACACCACTTAATATGGTAGTCATTGTCATACCCAGGAGATAACCCCTGAATGAGTACAAACCTTTAGACGATTTTAATATCAGTCAAGGTAAGGTTCTTTGATGGGTGTGAACCACTTATTTTTTGTTGTTCTAAAATCATCTTCTACCAGATGAGAGATGTATCCTAGAGGATACCAGTAGTGTAGAGGCGTGACTAAAATTTCGATTACTTTAGAAAGGAAAATAGAAATAGAACTAGAGCAGCCCGGGAGGGCGATAAATGATATTTCCGTATATTATAAATAGCTACAAGAAGGTTCTTCAGTAGGAGATATTAGATGGATAGTACATATTTGAGCTGTGGATATATTAGTGATAGAGCTAACCAAGAAGAGGCAGGAGAGAGGTTATTGAGTCCGATTAGGATGGGCTGGGGGATTGATGAAAAATGTGATTGTGATTCGGAAAGGAGGATGGAGAGAAGATCGATTGATTGAGGAAAAGAAGACTTTTCATAGGTTGCATGAGGACCGATTTGGTGGGGTTCAAACAATTATACTCTGTGAAACTTGAATATTAATATCTGGAATCTAGAAGGTTCATGTGATCTGCAGGCAGAGACAAGCGATATGCTTCAGATAAGGTATTAAGCTGCCTAGGAACCTCAGCTCAAACGCCAAGACTTTGCTAAATAGTATGTTGGCTGCCCTAAGCAGGCAACCAGGGAAGCCATATATGTAGCGGACAGTAAGCTGAGATCCTTATCCAAATGTCCACGATCTAACCAGATCTACCGTGTGCATGAGGGAGACTAATCGTCATTGCTACCAACAGGAGAGGTGAGGCACACCAAGTCCTTATTACGGCTGTACAATTCCGTACTCAACAATGCTCAACACAGAATATCAGGCTCATCAAGTTTGCCACGGTATACTACCTATGCAGGATTATTCTTTGCGGATCAAGTATGCTGGCCGATTGTGAAATAAAAAATAAACTAAACGTCAAGGTTCTTAAGAGAAAACAGTACAGTTTAGCAGTATCAGTTTATTTATTGCTTCATGACAAGCGGTGAATTTATTGGGATTCATAAGAGAGGCCACATTGACACTGAGAATCAATTTATTGGCATGCCCAGTTGATCCAACAATGCCACCTAAGAAGTTTGGGCTTCACATAGTAACGCTTCATCCAATATTGAAATGAGAATCAAATAAAAATAATACTAGCAGGGGAGAAATATAATAATTGGTTTTGCGATATTGCTTTATCTATTACGGAATTAAAGGTCAATTTTTGCTTGGTTCTATGACAGAAGCCAAAACTGCACTCTAAATCAACTTATACCATACCAGGTTTATCATTATATACCACCTATCCAGTATCAGTATTTGCGAATCAACTCTGCCACCTCATAGGGAATTAATAAACAAATACAAGTAAAGGAACTGTTACGCGAAATAGAACAATTTGAGGGTGCTAATATATCGATCAAAGAATTTTAAGGTCTAGCTTTGTATACTTCTACGAGAGAAGCTAGATCATTGAGTCTTGATCACTTTGAACTACTACAACTTTGGTATCATGCATCATCCATATAGTATCGTTAGTTGTGAATTGATAGTAGTCTTTTTATTGGCAATTAATGGACTCTCCATATGGAGAGACAGATTATATCAGGCTAATTATAATAGAATTCAAAATCTGGAATACTTTGAGGTGTAGTATAGGGCTCTGTGCTGTGTGGCTTAGGAGGAGGAGATCAGAATGCACCTGACAAGCCAGTAAAGTATGCAATAATCGGTATCTAATAGAGAACTGAGGTTATAGAAGAACTGGAAACCATTGTCAATATTTTACGAAGTAAGCTGATGGTTTAAAAACCATTTTTGAATCATGCAAATACTGATGCAGGTGATTTATTGTTAGCTCCAAGTTTAGCAGAGTTGCCATATCAGCAGGTACTACTGAGGGGCAAGCACAAACGGGAGCTGGAGGAGATATTCGGAGAAATGTAAAACCTCTCCCATATTAACTGCATAGTTCATAAGATATTTAAAATTTGACCAGATCTCCTTGGTACATAGAGCTGACTAAGCCAGCTTGCTCCTATATGCATAGTGTAGTGTACTGTATTTCTCAGCATACCAATGAATGACAGCCTTCGCCATGTAGAGATCAATACTGATGTAAAAGTTGCCTCTGCTTTAATCCCTTCCAATTATATATCTCCTCATACTGCTTTCCTTTCTGATCAACTCTGCCACAACTACATTTTAAAAAGCAAATTAGGGACTTAAGAGACATTTTCCACGCAGTATTTTGGTATTCAGCTTTGCCCATTAAACCCTGTCAGCTAGGAGATTTGATAGTTGTTGCCTGGTCAAGATATGCTATACTGTGGTACCTGTCGTATAGAGAAGACCGAGGATGCTTTCGAATCTGATGGGATAGGAAATTTACGTAAAGGATGCAGGGAATACTTGGTGAGTGTGCAATAATAAACAAGTAATTCCAAGATTGACTACTGAAATGAATAATTGGAGAGCGGCAAAAGCGGAGGGATAGAAGAAGGCAGGGACTGCCATTCGTTCTAGGCATACCAGTAGCGGATGGGTCGCTCCACTCTTGGCTGGCAGGGGTGGTGGACGATGGAGGTATATCACATATGAGTATTTATCAAATATGTTGTCTGATTCACAGAGGATTATAGGTGACCTGAAGGGTGAAATACCGGCACTGGTATTGGGACAGGATATGGATGGTGTTGCCAGGAACGAGCATGAGTGCAGACCGCCAGTTGGAGGTAAGAATTTAGCTCAAACTTGAAAAAAATTATAAACTAGGAGGAAGAAAAGAGGGATGGATATTGGGGAGAGGAGGGAATGCAGAACCTGCAGGAGGGAGAGAGCAGTGGGGGAATTTGACGGTACATTAAGTCGTGGTATAATGTGAACCTGCGGGGACTGTTTGGTATGTTTTATCCTGTAGTACAGATGGATACCATATAGCAGCGAAGTAGCTGGAGCCTAATAGTAGGAATAAACTATAGGCAAGGAGGTGAGTAGGAAGGGAGCAGGATGGAGAAGAGGTGGATGGATATGCGGGGCTTGTTCCCCTAGACCTCGAGCAGGCTAGCCAAGTCGTGCAAGTAGCAGCACCCTTGGCCTTCCTGAACCATCGCGCTAGGTGGACCAGCCATGATCTTGGGAGGATGGACAGTGAGTGCACTGCCTGTCATGCTATGCACTGGATCTCCGAGTTGTCAACCAACAAACCACATTGGCGGGAGGTAAGCTTTGAGTCCTTTTGCAAACGTGGCAAGGTGGAGGTGGAGAGGATACGTCAACTGCCAGTGCCCATCAATGGCCTAATCAGTGGAGTAGATGCTCCAGCCAGGTCATTTTCGCAGGGGCTTCGCAGGTGGAATGACCTCTGTGCCCTCACAAGCATCAAGTATAAGTCGGACAATTGGACTGGTGAGATTGTATGTACCTTTCAACTCTTCCAGGTGCATGGTGCCCTGTATCATAGGCAGGGCCCTTTAGTTCCTGCGCGGGATCGTGAGGCACAATACTCTCAGATGTACCTCTAATATCCTTCCATGGCCGCCCAGGTTAGGGGGGGCCGTACACCTGATTTGTACCCCCATTTGATCCAGTCCTTGACCTTGATGCTGCAGGAGTGCAACCATGTTATCCAGATTTACCTTGCGGCTAGGGAGCGGGTCGCAGACATAGCTGCCTCCAAGGACAACTTTCGCCTACTCCTCAATCTACCATTATGCCTGGTTGTAGCGAGGGGAACAGATATGAGTTGCAAGAACCTTCCTGTAGGAGATCAAGTTTCCATGATTCTGCCACAAGAAAATCAAAGTGGGGACCTTTAGGGATGTTGTCCTGGCCAAGAGGTTGAATGGAGATAATGTGGGAAGCCCTTTTACCCTAATTAATCCTAATCATGCCTCCAACCTTCCCATCTAGTATGTTATGCTGTTCTCTTGTGGTGACCAAGGCTGGAATTGGGGAAGGGCCTTGAGAAATACACAGAGTGGTGGTCAGGATAAATCACTTGACCAGGGGGCTTTCAACAGGTTCCAGCTGCACACCCGTTCTCATGAGCCGGCCACCCTCTATCGTGCGCAAAGATTATAGTGGCTGTTTGTAGTTGACACCTGGGCAGTGTGCGGTCAAAACAAACTGGCTTGGCTGCACTGCCAATAGAAGGAACTCCAGGCCGAAGTCTACTATGGTCTAGCCGATGTCCTTGATGATCGAGATACCAATCTTGGGCAGGTTGGATTGAGGGTGATTCTACCCACGAGTTATCAGGGAGGTAATAGGATTATACAACAGCTGTACCAAGATAGCATTGAAATAGTGTGTCGGTATGGTAAACCTTCGCTATTCATAATCTGAATTGCTAGCCCAAAGTGGGTAGAGATTGAACTAGAGCTGCTGTCACATCAAAATATCGCGGATTGTCCAAATCTCGCAGCGCGGGTGTTCCATCACAAGTTACGAGATCTTCTGCATCAGATCCTGCATAAAGAAGTCTTTGGATCTTGGCTGGGTTGGGTCTGGACTATCGAGTACCACGGTGTGGCCTCCCACATTTGCACCTCCTGGTGTTCCTCAAGACCGAATACCAGTTCCAGACTATGGCAAACATTGATATATTTAGCAGTGCTAAACTTCCTACGAGGGATGATAAGCGCAGTCAGGAACTGTGGCTTATCATTCAGACATGTATGGTACACTCTCACGGTGCTGGCGGAAATGGTCTTGCACCCGGTGTTCAGGGGCTGGATGAATTTTCTGGCACAAAGTGATGCAATGGCTATCCATGTCCATTTCGAGAGGAGACGATTATAACTGCGGATAGTTATCCCACCTACTGGAGGCAGGATATAAGGCAGTCATTCACAGTAGCGGTTCGGAGTAGGGGAGCGCATGTTTAGGCTGTCATCGACAATAGGAAGGTGGTTTCCTATATTCCAAACTTCACTCTCCGCTAGAAAGCAGATTTCAATGTAGAGGTGTGCGGGTCTGTCAAAGTTGTGAAATATATTCACAAGTACATTTATAAGGGTGGGGATGGAGGTACCGCAGTGCTGGAAACGGAGAACAAAGAGATTCAGCGGTACCACCTGGGATGATATATCGGTCCTACGGAGGCAGTATGGCATTTGTTTGAATTTAAAACACATAATGAGCTGCCTACTGTGCAACATCTCACCCTGTACCTTCTGGGCCATCAGCCAGGT
>QFET01020120.1:0-14404 GCA_003316355.1 Tuber calosporum | reverse complement strand
CAAAAGATTGTAGCTAGGAAAACTAAACAAAAGCGCAAACATCCTGTCCAACAAACATGTTAACAGAGGCAGCATACCAAGGTAACCATATTCCAAAAACAGAGGGTTAAAAGCGACAGGATGGAGGTAATAAAACAAGTAATGGAATCCAAACAGGAAGGAACAAGAGATCGCTACTACTATACAAATCCAGTAGGTATAGCAGGAGGATAGCGATACCCAACTGGATAGAAGCAAGGAGGAGTAGTGATAAGCGAAACAAGGAAAGAATAACCAGTTAGGAAGTCATAACCAAGTAGGAAGGGACAACCAAATAGTAGCGCTTATCAGGTATAAACCCAAATAAGTAATAACCAACATCAAGTCAGTAGTAATAGTAGAAACATAATAGGATTCCGTTACAACATGTATCACATAATCTTTTGAACTCGACTTGGTAGGGTAAAAACCCTAACATGTTTACTTGGCCATAATAGGAAAACCTTTTCCTTGTCAGTTGACATCTGCCCGCTTTGGCATATTTGGATTCTCCCTATAAAATGCCTTCACCAATTCCTGTGCATGTTCCAAATGCTCCGTTGGCTCCCAGGTGTTTACATCCTCTAAACACCCTGTCCACACCACAAATGAGCATAACTCCTGTATTTGCACGTTACGTCCTCCTATCCGGCGGGTTTAACAGATTATTTCACCTTTGATGATTTTATCAATCTCCTATTAAAGATATGAATCGATTTCCTCTGGCTCGCGGGGAGGTGGTTCCATTGCTGTTCGGTTGGATGTCCGATAGGTTTCCAACAAGGATATATGATATATTGAATGGATCTTCCATGTCGAAGATATATCTAGTTTGTATACGCGTTCACCCCACTTTTCCAATACCTTAAAAAGGGCCCTAGAGTTTTGGACTAAGCGAACTTCTTCCAAGATCTTTTAGTGCGGATGTTTTCTGCATTTAGCATGACCTGGTTCCTGATTTTGATGTACGGTTACTGCTTCGCCTTACAGTAATAATATTTCCTCATTTATCCCCGTATTTGTTTTAATGCTTCTCTAGCCTCTAAATGTATTGTTTGCATCCAGTTTGCCTATAACTAGGTGCCTGAATTTTGAGCTTCGCGTTCCTTCACCCATTCTGTTTGTGGATGGAACCCATAGTTGGCATAAAATAGTGATATGCCAGGAGCTTTTGTTACTGAGTTATTGTAAGCATGCTGGGTCATTGGTAACAACTGGTACCAATCTGTTTGATTATAATTGACAAAGTTCCTGTGGTATCCTTCCAGCACTTGGATGGTCCTCTCCATTTGTCCAGCAGTTTGCGGGTGGTACGCGGTTGACAACTTTCATTTTATCCCCAAGCTTTTGCATAAGGATACCCAGAGTTTTCCCGAGGACTTAGGATTCATGTCGGAGATGAATTTGGCTGGAAGTCTATGTAGCTTCCAGACTTCCCTCAAGAATATGTTTGCTACATCCTTAGCAGTCCCATTATTTCCTGACCTATGAAGTGAGCCATCTTTGTTTATTGATCCACGACTACTGTAAATTCTTATCTTCCTTGTGATTCTGGTAGTTGTATGATGAAGTCGGTCGAGATAGATCACCAAGTGGCGAACGGAACCTCTAGAGGCTACAGTTGACCAAACCGCACATGTCGTTGGGATTTATTATATTGACATTTATTGCATGACTGTACGTAGTCATTTATCCAGGCTGTCAGTCCTTTCCTGTAATGGTCCCTGGTAACAATTTCCAGAGTCTTTTCCTGTCCAAAGTGTCTAGCTACCTTAGAGTGCTGGCAACCTTTGGCTATAGTTGTCTGCAGCTGTTAGTTTTCTGGAATGTATAAGCGATTCTTATGTTAGATCAATACTTCAGTTACCCCCCAGTGAGCAGGCAGTGGTTTGCCCTTGTTGGTTAATATTTCCAATTCCTGCTTTCATTCCTGACAGTCCTGATCGTTCTGGCCTGCCTCTCGAATGGTTCTTAATAATGTCTTGTCATATTTGCTAATATCGACCTTAGACATTATTGCATTAGATATTAGGAGTATCCCTTTGTCTTGCCTCGCTTGATGGTCTATTTCATCAAGCAACTCATTTTGGGTGTGGTTCGCTTGTAAGTATACGACCAGTACCTGGGTCTTAGTTGCAGTTGATCGTATTAGTTATATATCCGTACTTTGATATCCCCCATTCCCTCTTGCAGTTTTTGCAAGTCTGTCAACTTCCATCTCCTCAGCTGTGCGTAGGTTCTCAATGATCATTTGTGCAATTCGGTCCCTTTTGCGAACCTGGCCATCTTGATTTCCATGGTTCCTTATGATAACCTTCACTTCCCTGGTTTAATCTGCATCAATTACTTTGCCACCAATACTGATCGGGTATTTGGCTGCCATTCCACTTCGTGGTCCTAAGCCTGCATATGTTCCTGTTAGTAATCAATAGGCAATTCCCAGTTCCAGCAGCTATTGTCCTTTATCTTGGACTATGAAGTCCTCCAATGCATACCGGTCATGTCCGGCGGCTAGACCGGACTCTTTTGTAGGCATTCGTGCCTTTGGAAATAGCAGTTCTATCAGCAAGGAACCTGGGGTTTCTGTGCCACTTAATTATTCTTCTCTATCTGTTGTGTTTAGCTGTACCAGAGTGATTTGGAAGTGTGAGGGCTTGAGTATCGATTGTTCGCTAAGCGCAGCTCCCTTGTCCGGACGATACTCCGGGCGTCAGCTTAATAATTCAGGCTTTCCGCCTCTTTTTCCTGAACGATAGACAATTTTGAAATTGTAGTTCGCCAGTTGTTGTACCCAGTGTATCTGTCGCGCAATCCATACCTTGGTAGTAAGGAAATTCTGTAGATTTTGATAGTCTGTATAAACTATTACTGGTTTTTCTGTTCCCACTATGTACTGTTTCCATTCTTTGTATGCTTCCAGAATCACTAGTAGCTCCTTATCATGGATCTCATAATTCCGCTCTGCAGGGCTTAGCTTTCATGAGTGGAAAGCCACTGGATGTAGCTTTTTGTCCTTAAACTGCGATATGACACACACTAGGGCAAGTCCCTAGGATCGGTTTCCACATTGGTTTCTCAATCCGGATAAAAATGACAGAGTATTGGAGCTGTAATGAATCTTTGCTTAAGTTCCTCAAATGCCCTATCTTGTTCCAGCACCCAGCTAAATTTCTGGGGTCACGCTTCAACGTTTCGGTAATTGGTTTGCAGATTTTGGAGAAATCCTTGATGAAACATCAGTAAAAATTTGCAAAGCCAATCAAGATTTGCACCTCTTTCACAGGCCTGGGTGACTTCCAATTCTTAATGCTCTTGACCTTTCTTTCACTCATGGTGACTCCATCAATTGCCACAATATAACCTAAAATCTCAATCGTGTCAACATGGAAGACTAACTTGATGGTAGACACTGCTAGATCATATTCTTCCAACCTAGAAAGAACTTTTTTGACCTATTCAATATATTATTTCTTTGATTTAGAATAAAGGAGAATATCCTCTAGGCATACTACCACCCCATGATCTAAGAATTGGTGGAGAATCTTATTCATCATGGCTTAAAATGTTGCCAGCGTATTTACCAGCCTGAGCGGCATTACTTTGTATTCAAAGTGGCCTTATTGGGTACGGAATGCCGTTTTCAACTCATCCCCCTCCTTGATCCTTAGAATGTGATAACCATCTTACAGGTTGAGCTTAGTGAATATTTAGGCCCCAGCAACTTGGTCGCATAGTTCGCTCCTGAACAGCAACGTGTATTTGTTTACCACTATGAGTTTATATAACCATCGGTCATCCACACACAGTCTCCCACAACCGTCAGGTTTAGGAACAAATAAAATTGGTGCCCCTCCAGGAGATGTATGTTCTACGATTTTCCCCTGATCCTGTATTTTCTGCAGGTATTTGCTTAGCAAAACTAGCCTATAGGCCGATATTAAATATATTGGGCCCCATGGAGGTACTGCACGGGGTATTAAGTTAATTGCATGGCCAGTAGTCCTTCTTCCCATTAGATTTTCTGCTGTTTCCGGTGCAAACACCGTTATAAATTCATGGGATTCCTGAGGTATTTGTATCAACTCAGTGACATTTTGTAATATAGGAGATACTCTTGTTAGGCACAAACAACTCCCAAGAGGATTACAGGACTTTTCAGGAAGAACTGCATGAATCTGAACCTCTGCAGGCAATTACCCCCCTGCAGCCCCAGCGTTCGCCCTGGGAGTCGACACTGGCACCTTGTGCAGTTCCTCGTTTACTAAGAAAAATGAGACATTGGAACACATCTTGTAACCCCGTATATGTCGTCGCCGTCTGTACGACCTAATCCTGTCGGAAGGGTATATGAGGTGGCCTCTCTGGCTACGTCTGGGAAGTGGAAGGAGGCGATTCCGTTAAGAACTCGCAGAGTTACACCCTGTTGAAATTAAATAAGCCCAGGTAGTCCTAGATGGGTATGAATGCACAATTGAAGTAGGCTACTCCGACACAAACTGAGAGTACGCTGATGCCCCCATGATGCCTATAATGTCAATGAACCTATCGGAGCAAGTTGATAAGCAGAGGCAGTGAAGACGAGAAGGTATTGGCCCGATCGTGAAAACTAGTCATCCTGCAAGCCTGCTGCAGAGCCGGATAAGACAGCACGAAGCAGACTGGGCCAACAACCAAGCTGGCCCCTTAGAGTTCTAAGAAGTTATTGGTACTTTCTGAACCGGGCGGCCATATCTTAACAGCCGAAAGAAGGATGACAACTCAAACTAAGTGGGTCCACACCCTTCGAAAAGTCAGGAGCTCTGATCATACTGTCTGCGGTGCAGGGGAAGAGAAAGTTGCATGGTCAAAGCGGGTTCGCTCTCGGATCAAGATACGAAGGTATGGGAGAAAATACCGGTTTATATATAAAACCAGTTGTAGTTTGCGAACACGCAGAGGCATGATATATATATCAAAGCACCTCCTTAGCTTTAGTCATTACCAAGCAACGCTGCAGAGATCTTATCAATATCATAAGTTTTTACTCAAAAATCTTTAACTATGAGCCTTCCTAGACAATCTACGCTTACGAAGAAAGATTTAAGCCTAGTCCGATTCGCTTGCCCTTAGATTCGTCTACCTTAACAGTATATTAATATTTCTCCTTGTTACCAAGGCTCTTTACATAACTACTAGACACCTCCAAGTCATACCTCAGGAATCACACAAGCTCATAGCTGATTCCACCCTCCTTGATGTGCTTCTGCACGAACCAGGTCCGTCAAAATACATCTCCTCTTTCAAAGAAATACTTGACAACTCCCTTCCCGGAGAATGAATTCTATATACCTCAGGAACCCTCCTGGTTCACCGGTCCCTTACTCATCCCTACCAAATCAGATTTCCAAGAAATCTACGAACACTTCTAGGGTTACACCTTCCTGTGGAAACCGTTCTAAGACTACGATACTAAAGAAGAAGGAACCTCTAGTTCTTTCAGCCTTACCTCCCCCTCCTTTACCCCATCTCTTTGGAGACTTGGAAAATATCCAGAGTCCCAATAAAGCGTAATGGCACTAAAATTCACTGTCGACACGGATAAAGCTATGTCCGACATCGAAGAGATTTCTCTGGTAGGAAGCGATCATGGACCTGGTCGCTCCAGGTCACCTTTGGCACTCTACCACCTTTCACAGCCAAGTAGAGTCAGAAAGTCGGCCCCAGGAACTCGATCAAGCACTCCCCGTCCCCCTTAACGCCAGAAATCCAGCTATGGAAAGATTAGCAGAAGGCATAAGCCAGACAATGAGCTACTGCGACCGTAGCCTCCTGGAATCTGCTGATATGCAACATCAGGCCTACCATGTTTTCGTAATTGTGACTTAAGAGGCGCGATCTTTATAGCTATGTGGAATAAACTAGGCGATATTAAGAGGATATCGCGGGCACGTTCGGTGAGGAGTGGTTTGGTATGAAGACTGATTGGTACAGGTTCAGTTGCTTGATTCTTCTAAGCGAGGTGTACAGGCGGTAGCCCCTATTTATACAGGAGTGCGCCAACTCATCGTAAAAGAAATATAAGCGAGAAAAACATAAGAAAGAATATGTTTCTCGGTAGAGAAACATAAGTGCGAATGTGTATGACCCTGAAATCCTGCCCAGGAAATCCCAAATAATATGCATAAATCTAAGATGGTGTGCGGGAAATATTAGGAAAGTATTATGAATCCAGTATGTAATAAACGTGCATAAAAGATAAAGAAACTTCGCGATTATCCCGTTACCCAATAAGAAAACAACGCATATATCTCCCGTTCGTATTCAATATAACATTAATGAAAATACCGTATATATAACTCTAGCTGTAGTAATGTCCGCAGTGTACAGGTTTAACCAAAACACAACAAAGTAAGTGAAAATACAATATCTATCATTAAATGTAAATGAAACGTAACATAGGAAATTTCAACACCGTGAACTATATGGTCAAGCTCAGGATCAGGTGAACCAACTCCATCACCATGCCCAATGGATAACAAATCATTGGCCAAGAGGTGGAACAAGTCAATTCGGGACTTGAAATGTTAGCACCGGAAACCGCCACACTTCGAGATGCAACCACCAAAGGGTTGGAGCCAAAGTTGCAAATGCAGGAAGAACGAGCTGCATACCATAAAGCGGTAAGTTCCCAACTTGATGCTAACATTGGTGCAACAGGACAAGAGTCGCTGGATCAAGACCGCCAGCTAGAACAGGCCTTGGCTAAGCAAAAAGCAGAACTCCTACAAAGATAAGTGGCCGAACAAAACGGAACATGAGCGGACCAGAGAGGAGTTACAGGACGTTTACCAGCGGCTTGAACATAAACTGCAGGAAATGGAGGCCTATGTGGTCCGACTGAATGCATCATCTGAGCAACTAAATCGAATATTGCCTTCGATGAATTAAACTTTGATGCAACTACAAGTTGCGAAGAACCCACCAAGTGTGTGGGAAACAGTGGCACCACAACTAGTGGAAAATCCTGGTTTGGTAAAAGGGACCACAGCCGATGGCGCAAAAGAGTTCCGGTTCATTACCCGTAGAGATATGGGAATAGCAGTGGATCGAGGAGATGGAAACGGAAATGGCGGAAAAGAACAACCCCAGACCCCTCCTGCGAATGCACCAAACCTGCGAGACGATGACCCGGGGTCTGAAGACGGAGGTAGCTACTTGTGACGAAGTGGTCAACCATCACGAAGACAGTTGCCAGGTCGTAAGTTCGAATCTGAAGCAGACGCATGGCTCGACCGATTAGGGCAAGTATTGTCCAGAATCAACCGCCAGAAAGTGGATCCACCTTTCAAGTTCGAGAATAAGCCTACCCAAGATGTGCGAGTATAATTACTAAATTGCGAGGTCTACTTTGGGAGAAACCCATGGCAATGGGAAAAGGATGAAGAACGCATCAAGTATGTGTTAAAAAGAATGGAAGGCACCGAGGTGGCACCTTTCTCGATAACCTATCGGACGAAAATGACTGGGGACCCCGGATTTAGAAAACAGGAGGGTTATGACTTCTGGATAACTCATCAGGCTGAAGGCACAGAACGATTTTCAGTACAGCATCAGGCACAAAAAGCCTTAGGCGAGATGGAGAAGGTCAGGTATACAGGGGACAAGAGAAGTATCTCCTTACCATGGAAAACTATAACATCGAAGCAGAAGTATCCAGTATTGCTTGGAGAACTATAATTCAGCAGTAACTTCCTATTGAAGCCATGCATACACTATCTCATTAATGTGATGACTCGGTTAGCGAGTAGATCATAGCAGTCCGAAAGGTTACCAAAGCGGAAGAATCGCTCATAGAAGAACAAGGACTCTTCTGAAAAAACGACCATGGAAAAAGTGACTCCTAGAAGAGAAAACGGGAGGTGGAATCCAAATCTAGCAAGACCACTGCTGGAAATAAAAAATGAAAAACCTATACTGCAGCTGAAAAGGCTGCCTACAAATCGAAAAACCAAGCCGAAAAAGGGTAAAAAGCCCGCGCTGAAGGAAAGGTTGAGCACACAAATTGGGTTGAAGCTCATAAAGGAATCCCTAAGGACAAAATTGAACAGCGAAAGAAAGCCAATATATGCACCCATTGCACGTTGGCCAACCATAGTTGGAAGTTTTGCAGGAAACAGGCCCTAGTATTGGTTATAGGACAGAGACGGGAAAATTTAAAACCCCAAAATCGACGACCCCTGATAACAAAGGGGCAGCCAGCACCCACGACTAGGGTGAACCAAGTCAACCAGCCCAGGATTTGGGAACTGGATGATATGGATGAAAGCTAAAATATGTTTGCAGGCACTGGCAGCCACAGCGACTGGGTACTCGGAAACGGACCCCTTACCGAAACAGAAATCAACAATTGGGCTTGACCTCTGCAAGGTCCTACTAGCAGGTATTCCGTGTTTCTCCATGGGAAACTCAAAACCAAAGCAAGAATCACGAAAAGCAATACAGACCTATGGAAGTATCACAGACCTAAGAATTACAGGCGAGCAAGATGCGATTAACTTGGACAGCGGCTTGTGGTAGTCCGGGACTAACTCTGGGAACCTGAAACTCAAAAGGAAGAAAGTGGAGTGCAACATTTGATGTATATCGGACCTCAGTACAGAAGACGGTCAAATAAACCCTCGTCTTTATAAAGCCATAAATCCTTGCAAATGATCCAAGGAAGTGTGGACTGACCAGCACTTACTAAGGACTTCAAAAGAATAGCAAGGGGGAATCAGTCTAGCCTGGATCATGAGAAGCCTTCCGGGAACGAAATATATAACTGGTCGGCTGGACAACGGAATAGTTGAAAAAATAGAAAAGGATTCCCGACAACAAGAAAAAATGAAGTTAGAAGAGAATGAGAAACTACGGCTATCTAGTACACACGCTAAATGGAGTGGGGTAAATCCGTCCCGAACCTGGAGTACAGTTAGTGGACAGTATAGGCGCGATAGACTTCAGGGGTAATCGAGGCGATGTGTGAAGACTTCCCTGAACATAAACCTAATGATACGAGTTCTGCTCCAATTAGGCAGGGCAAATTGCAGGTGATTGGAAACCCTTCGGCAAGGGGTAAAGACCGCTAGTAGTGCGCTGCCCAGTACACCAAAGAGAGAAATTTTTTTTTTCTGTGGAGGCTTAAATAGCGGTAACCAGGCAGGCATGGTAACAAAAACCCTAAGTTACCACAATAATAAAAATGTCATTCAAAAGACCTGCACAGGCCCCTAGCGGCCCTAATAAAAGAAACAGAACAAAAGCACCTGTCCCGCCTTATTATTATTCATGCCCAAAAGGCAGGGCAACCATTAAAGCAATTGGAGAACGGATCCCGATTCGTGTTCTATTAGACTCAGGGTCTAATTTATTCCTAATTAACCAAGATCTGGTTCATAAACATCGCCTACCATACCACACACGCACCTATAGCTAGGATATTTACACCTTTGAAGGAACCCAACAGCCAATGGGGTTAAACACTACACACATCCTATTCTCTTAGAAATCGGGAGAATTGCACACCGATCTCACATCTCTTGCAAAATTGCCAATGCTGGCAAATATGACCTTATCATCCCATTTGGATGGTGGCATAAAGAACATCCCATAAGGCAAATTGATACGCAAATATAGACATTTAAAGACGAAAAATGCCAAAGTCATATTAATGATGAAGGCATTGACAAGACAGTTGAATAGGACGAGACTGTGGCCCACAACCCAAAAGCACGATATATTGGAAGAATCGAAATAGCATCCACTCCAGAGCCAACGAAGATTCAGCAAATACCTCAGTAATACTATGAATTCAGGAGGGTTTTTGCACCAGAAACGGCAGAGAAACTCGAGGGAAGAAGGACCTTTGACCAAGCTATTGACTTGATACCAGGTGCAGTACCCCCATGGGGCCCGATATATCCTATGTCTGCCCACCAGCTGGATTTGCTTAACCAATACCTGCAGAAAATGCAGGATCAAGGTAAAATCGTGGAGAACAAATCTCCCGCTGGGGCTCCAAATTTATTTGTCCCTATACCTAACAGGGCAATGAGGCTATTTTTGGACTACCGACAGTTGAATAAGCTAAAAGTGGCCAACAAATATCCGATACCTCTAATGAGCGAGCCACGCGACCGGGTGGCTGGTGCACAAATATTCACGAAGCTCGACTTAAAAGATGGCAATCACGTTCTAAGAATATAGCAAGGAGATGAGTGGAAAACTGCATTCCGGACCCGATACGGCCACTTTGAATACAATGTAATGCCATTCGGGCTGGTGAATGCGCCGGCCACATTCCAGGCCATGATGAATAAAATTCTTCGTGAATTTTTAGATCATTGAGTTGTGGTATACCTAGACGATATCTTAATTTACTCCAAGACCGAGAGAAACCACATCGACTTGGTCATAAAGGTACTCTCTCGCTAAGAAGAATATGATAGAGAGGTATCAAGGACCAAGTCAATTTTTCACGTCAGAACAGAGGAGTTTTTGGGTTATATTGTGGCAATTGATGGAGTCACCATGAGTGAAAGAATGGTCGACAGCATAAAAAACTGGAAGGCACCAAGGTCTGTCAAGGAGGTGTAAGTATTTATTGGCTTTGCCAATTTTTACAGTGGTTTCATTAAGGATTTCTCCAAAATCTGCAAACCAATTAGCGTAACGTTGAAGTGCGACCCCAGAAAATTCTGCTGGGGGCTGGAACAAGATGGGGCATTTGAAGAACTTAAGAAAAGATTCATCTCCGCCCCTATACTGAGTCATTTCTACCCTGACAGAGAAACAATTGTCGAAACCGAGGCCACCTATTTTACTCTAGGATACGTCCTCTCAGAGTTTAAAGACAAAAAGCTACATCCTGTGGCCTTCCACTCACGGAAGCTGAGCCCAGCGGAGTGAAATTATGAGATCCAAGATAAGGAACTTTGGGCGATTCTGGAAGCATTTATAGAGTGGAAACAGTACCTGGTTGGAACAGAAAAACCAGTGACAGTCTACACTGATCACCAGAATCTACAAAACTTCCTTACAACTGAGGTATGGAATCCACAGCAGATACGGTGGGCTCAGCAACTACTAACTACAATTTCAAGATTGTCTATTGACTGGGAAAACGAGGCAGAAAGCCGGATGCACTAAGGCGACGGCCGTAGTACCGTTCAGAGGAGGGAGCTGTGCATAGCAAACTGTCAATACCCAAGCCTTCTCACTTCCAAATTGCACTGGTGCAGTTAAAACAACCAGAAAGGGAGGAAAGAATAATAGGCACAGAGTCAACTGGTTCCTTGCGAATAAAATTGCTAACTCCAAAAGCATGAATGCCTACGAAAGGGTCCCGACTAGCAGCCAGACATGACCTGTACGTACCAAAGGACTTCATAATTCCGGCCAAAGGACAAAGGTTGGTGGAAACAGGAAATTCCGTCGGAATGCTAAAGGAAACATACGCACGGTTGGCACCATGCAGTGGAATGGGCGCCCAATATGTGATTAACAATGCCCGCTGAGTAATCGACGCAGTTTACACCGTAGGAGTCAAGGTTATTATAATGAACCATGAGAATCAAGATTGCCTAGTTCACATAGGAGACCGAATGGCACCAATGATCATTGAGAACATACACATGTCCGTGGCGATAGAAGTTGACGGACTAGCAGAAACCGCAAGGCGCAAAGGCAGATTTGGAAGAACAGATAAATCACCCAGATGATCAGCTGCAACAAAGACCCAGGTAGTTGTCGCATACTTATAAGTGGACCAGGCCGAAAATGAGTTGGTTGATGAAATAGACCATCAAGCAAGATTAGACAAAGGGATACTCCTAATGTCTAATGCTATAATGTCCATGGTCGATATTAGAAAATATGACCTGACATTAATAAAAACCATCAAAGAGGCAGGCCAGAACGATCAAGAGTGGCAGGTACACAAGCAGGAATTGGAAACTTCAACCAATGAGGGCAAACTATTATCAAGTCACTGGGCAGGAACTGAAGGACTGATATACTATAAGAATCGCTTATACATTCCAGAAAACGAACAGCTGCAGACAACTATAGCCAAAGGTTGCCACGACTCTAAGGTAGCTCGAGACATTGGACAGGAAAAGACTCTGGAAATTGTTACCAGAGACATTTACTATAGAGGGCTGACAGCGTGGATAAAGGACTACATATGGTCATATGATGAATGTCAACATAATCAATCCCCACAACATGCGCGATTCGGTCTGCTGCAGCCTCTAGAAGTTCCGGTGACGGCGTGGTCCTCCATATCGACCGACTTCATCACACAAATACCAGAATCACAAGGAATAACACAAATTAGGGTAGTCGTGTATCGATTTACAAAAATGGCTCACTTTGTAGGTTTGGAAAGTAATGCAACTGCAAAAGAGGTTGCAAACATATTCTTGAGGGAAGTCTGGAAGCTACATGGACCTCCAGCGGAAATTATCTCCGACATGGATGCAATGTTCACAGGAGAATTCTGGGAATACCGATGCAAGACCTTAGGGATAAAACGAAAGATGTCAACAGCGTATCACCCGCAAACTGATCGACAAACAGAGAGGACCAACCAAGAGCTGGAAGGTTACCTCAAAAACTTTGTGTATTATGATCAAACGGACTGGTACCAGTTGTTACCACTAGCCGAGCATGCCTACAACAATTCAGTAACGAATGCGCATGGCATGTTACCATTCTACGCCATCTATGGATTCCATCCACACACAGAATGGATGAAGGAACGCGAAGCCCAAAATCCAGGAGCCCAGCTCTATGCACACTGGATGCAAACAATACACCAATAGGCCAGAAAAGCCCTGGAACATAACGCGGGAAAATATGAGCAAATATTACAACCGAAAGGCAAAGCAGCAATCAGACATCAAGGTCGGGGACCTGGTCATGTTAAATGCAAAAGGTATACGCACCTAGCGACCCTCTAAGAAACTTAGCCCAAAGCTGTATGGACCGTTTAAGGTATTGGAAAATAGGAGAGACCGTACCTACAAACTAGAAATATCAACAAGATGGGAGATCCATCCGATATATAATGTATCATTGTTGGAACCCTATCAGACATTCAATCAAACGGCGTGGAAACAACCTCCCTGCGAGCCAGAGCAAATCGATTCAGATGTTGAATGGGAAATCAAAAGAATCGTGAAAAGTGAAATAATCACTTATACCTGCCGAGTTGGAGGTCGTAACTGACAAATGCGTGAGTTGCGTTATTTTGTCAAGTGGACTGGTTGTTCCGAAGATGAAAATACGTGGGAACAACCAGAATAATTAGAGCATACACAGGAATTGGTAGAGGTATTTCGTAGAGAGAATCCGGATATGCCAAAGAGGGCAGATATTAAATGACTTGGAAAAGGTTTTCCTAACGTGGCCAAGCAAATGCGTTAGGTTTTTTACCCTACCAAGTCGAGTTCAAGAGGGGACTGGTAAATTTCAGAATTTTTTAAGTTTGGGTTTTATTTTTATTTTTTATTTTGATTCATTGTTATTTTGATGTGTTACCTAAAGAAAATGGTAACTTGTGAAAAGCGATTCGTGACCAACTGCACAGAGGAGGAAGCTTGTGTTAGGCACAAATGACTCCCAAGAGGATTACATTACTTTTCTGGAAGAACTGAATGAATCCTAACCTCTACCGGCAATTACCCACCTGCGGCCCCGGCGTTGGCCTTCGGAGTTGACCCTGGTACCTTGTGCAGTTACACGTCTACTAAGAAATATGAGAAATTGGAACACATCTTGTAACCACGTATACGTTGTCGCCGTCCGTCCGACTGGATGTTTTCCGCAATGAGTATGAGAGGGCCTCTCTGGCTACGTCAGGGAAGTGGAACGAAGCAATTCCGTTAGAACTCCCAGAGTTACTGTAACCTACTCCCAAGTATCTCGAGAATCCCAGAGGGACCCTGAAGATTCTATAAGGATAGGGGGAGAAGCGTCGTTGGATATATCTTCAATAGACAAGGTAAAAGGTATAGAACTAATAGAGTGACCGTTCAACTTGTAGTATTAAAGATGGTAGTCCTGTGAGGCTTGAGAGTCCGAATCCTTAAGGGATTGCAGGCTCTTTTAAATACAAAAGATTGTAGCTAGGAAAACTAAACAAAAGCGCAAACATCCTGTCCAACAAACATGCTAACAGAGGCAGCATACCAAGGTAACCATATTCCAAAAACAGAGGGTTAAAAGCGACAGGATGGAGCTAACAGAACAAGTAATGCAATCCAAACAGGAAGGAACAAGAGATCGCTACTACTATACAAATCCACTAGGTATAGCAGGAGGATAGCGATACCTAAATGGGTAGAAGCAAGGAGGGGTAGTGGTA
>QFET01020089.1:0-30852 GCA_003316355.1 Tuber calosporum | reverse complement strand
CATGCCTAGAGCAGAGATGACTAAGGTGCGCCTCAGTATTCTCCAAGTGACGATGTGCGTGGTGGGCGCGGTGATATACACAATGATATTATCACCTATGGCCTAAATCTTGCGCATCCACGAATCTGTGGTAGGGTAATTACCCAGCGTTCCTGATGAACCTCTCTCGGGAGCTGACAGGGCGCGCACAACATTTTCCACCATCTCACCGCCAACGAGGTGATCTTCATGACTTTAGTCAACTCGAGCACAAAGTGTCGGCACTTTTTTCCCGCAGAATATAGCCAAACCCTACCTGACACTTGACAAATACGGAGTGCGACTCAGCGACGGGAACAAGCGGTGAATCGAAACCACTGGATCGTTTCAAGTCAACCTCGGAATTTGCCAGCGAGCGATCGCAAATGACGGAAGGTTACACGAATCTCCCTCCTACCACTGATCCCCCGAAACCAGAAAGGGGCATATCTCACGTGGATCATTTTTCAGAAAAAAGAAAGCTGAGATTGGGGGGGTACCTGTTCGAGTGCCGTATATCACTAACCTTCTCCAGTATCACCTCACCAGTTTTGCCTGATTATCGTTTATCTTCATGCTGCAGGATGATCTCTCATTGGACCGTTATATCTTGCTTTAGTTTGAGCATACCGGGATACTGCGCTTTCCCGTACTCTAGTACACTATCTCTCATGCACCAGTGAGAATTGGGCCCTGCGATAGTGAAATGAACCATTTGATAGGGTATCGAATTTGTATGCTTTCGAAAATTACCTCGTATACGAGTACTCGCACAGTACCGTAGCTCGGGGAAGAGAAAGGTGGGGTTTTTCCTAATAAGCACAATTTGGGAATAGCCCGTATGCATGTAACTCTCTAGTGTCGCGATTGGTGGTGTTTTGATCGAGCCGAAGATGCGAGAGAGTGCAACAATAACCGAGTTCTGAGATGAATTACCTGTGATGAAAACTGCCATGAAGAGATTGCATTGTGCAGGCATCGTACCCGAAAGAAAGTTTCCGCACAGTTAATTTAGGTTAACCTTCGAGATGGTCCCTGGCCTGTACGCAGAAAAGACTCTGGGGTTCTTGCGTAGTACAGCACTCGCACTAGTACATTAACTGTAAACACCCAAACGAAAATAATGATGGTAATAGCAATACAAGCAATGATAATAATAATAATAACAGATCATTGAAGAGCATTTATGCCGTATTACCTATAACTGGTCGGGAATTGAGGGTGATCCCACAACGGGTCGGAATTGAAGTTGGCTTGAGAGGTCCTTGAACCAGCACTCACTTATTCAGACGTGCCGGTAAGTCCACTGCCTTGGTGGTCAGACTCAACCACACGGATATATCGGCTTGTCAATATCGAAACTCACTAGCTGCGTTTTAACTCCGACAGCATTGAAATATCAGCCATTGTGGAGGTCGGGCTAAGCTGGAGCCCGACCTTGAGCATGGGGAAAGGCACATCAATATAAAAAAACCCTTATAATATAAAGTACCGTATACCTATGGTAAGGAGGGTTTTAGTGGTAGGGATATCTGTACATGAACGAGAGAAGGTACGCTTAGCCGTCCACAGAGGAGGGTCTTGAAGGGGACATATCACAGGTGGGCGACCAAAGGCGGCCAGGCACTTGTCTACCGTAATCTCGAAGTGTGATAAGGAGGGTAGAAGAGGGGAAATCTAGGTCTGGTCGCCTTTCAAAGTTGCTTGTGCTGATGTTCAGTTGATTCCAAACAGGGTGGCATCTCCGACCGAGCCAGCAACCGACTACCGTAGTCCGTATGTGACGGCCGGGAACTTGGAAAACCTAAGGCATTGTATCGACGAAGATGGGACATTTCGCCCACCCTGCTTGCGTGCGAGGAGGTTGGAGCTGGGGCTGGCGTCTGTACCTGTATTTATGTATGCTCAGGTTTCGCAACGATCGACGGGGAGGAGGAGGAAACCTGTCTGTATTATATGAAGGAGGCACATCTGGAGAGGGGAGTAAGGATACCGTACTGTGCATGTACGAGTATGATAGGCATCGGTCTGACTGCAGGGAAGGTTGGAGGCTGGGGGTGAAGGGGAAGAAAAGACAAGCTCATTCGGCATCAAGGGCTTGAATTTTGTGCGACCCCACGGCCAAAGCCAAGTTCCATTCCATTTCTTTTTTTTTGCTTCCACCTTCCCTCCCCCTCTTCCTCCTCCTCTAATCATCGATTGACCCTCCCCCNCCCCCTTGGAACCTGCCCTGCCGTATTCACTGCTTATACGAGTATCGTACCGTACTATCCCTATCCCGGACAAAAAAAGTGCTGTAAACTTTGCCGATTGCCGGTATAGGAGAGACCAAAGGCGGAGACTCCTCCGTCTCACTGTCCCCACCGGAGTCGGTGAAATACGAATGCGAGTGAGGGTATGATATCTCTAGAATAAGTTGATAACTATCGTCGTCGTCGAGTGAAAGAGTACCGAATTTTCTGGGGAAACTGGAAATGGGCCTAGGGACTTAGCGGGAGTGCTAGATGAGAGAGTGACATAGTAGCAGGTGATGTAAAACTGGACATCATGTGTGGAAAAAAACCAAAACTGAGCGGGTATGACCACAGATGGAATGGTAGAGAAAGTACTTCTGGTATTCACACCTTCTTATTGGCAACCACCCGGGGAATTCTGATATTCGTTTACCCCACCCCCCCTTCCTGAGGACCTGCCGACCACTAGTTCTAGCGCCATTTCCAGTCTCCCCAGAAAATGAGGTATAGTATCATATCATACTCTACGGTGCGGTATCATAAGGTACGGTATTCAATAGATAGGGTGCTGGGGGACACACCCTCTCTCCCTTGCTTACTTATCATACGGGACTGTACCGGGGACGGTTTTGCTCCCTTTCTTCAACCCTTCTCCCTTCTCCCTCCCTCCCCCCCTCCCTCCCTCTCACCTTTTTTTGTTGTCTTTTTTTAATCTATTCAATTCAAACCAGATCTCAATTCATCATCTTGGCGTTTGAGTCTTGATATGTAAAGGGTTAGGTTCACCACCCGTACTGACATGAAAACTACCTCTCTTCTCGCCAACAGTTTCGCCTTCAACGGGGTCGACAGCGCACGCAACCCTCCTCTTCGTCAACTCTTACCAAAGTCCCACGAGTGCGTCAAACTTCGCCCGTGTCTTCCTATTATCGTCCCCCTTGCCACCAAGCCTGTCATCCTATGATTGTAGCGTCGTTGCTAGTCCTGGCCCTTTCCCTCCTCTTGATCCCGCTCATTCCCAACGCGAGGCCTTGGATAACCAAGAACATCGTCCATAGGGCCTCCGCTTCGACATCCTCCTCATCACCACCACCGCCAACACCATCATCGGCAAGCATGTCTTCAGCCACATTGACTCCCCCACCCGATAGCCCCACCGATGCTACTTTGCCCGCCTCAGCCCCTCCGCCCGTGGATGTCTCTTCGGTGCCGCTGCTCTCTGAAGACCTTCAATTGACATACCTCGCGGAAGGCGCCGCAAACATCATCTATCGCCTCTCCACCAAACCGGGGGCTCCTCCAACGGATGAATATGCCAACAAATTGCTGCGACTCCGCAAAGCACTTCCTTCCGCCCAGCCCAATTTGTTAGCGTACTCTCACCTCCTTCACACTTTTCACCCCCTCTTCCCTTCTCATCTCTTGGTTCCGACGACGCTTATCAGGGTCCCAAAATCTGTCATACTTCGGGAAAACACCAACCTCCTTCAGCTGGAGAATGCTGGGAAGCGCCCCGCCAAGAGACGGGGTTTATACCTTGAAGAGGAGACGGAGGATTATGGTTTCGTAATCCTGGATATGAGTCCACGTGCTGCTATTGAAGAACTCCCACCAACTCCTCCGGACACTGATGATGCGGCTGCGCCACCGACTGCTGACCTCACTGCCGAGGGGTTCAAAGGGAAGGATTTCTTGACCCGTCAGATTCTTGTCGAGTTCAAGCCAAAATGGGTGGTTCAATCTCCTTCTGCTCCCGCCAACTGGAGGCGATGCAGAACCTGCGCATTACGTCTCCACAAGCGTGGTGGAAAGCCAAACCTCTGCCCACTTGATTTGTCCTCGCAAGAAGACTCACGTGTTAGAAATACCCTGCAGCACATTCTGCCGTCTGTCCCACCGAAGAATCTGCAGCTTCGTCTTGGAGAATCCTGGGAGGATGCTAGGAAAGCGATTGAAGACCACACCGCGGACTTCCTTGTTAGCAGTGAGTTGATGCCACTGCTGAAGCGCTTGCAACTCGAGATGGATCCCCTGGGCCCCGTCAAGATTGCGCAGGAAGGTAGCCAATATCGCCGGGAGAAATTTGTTACCGCCATGACTGTCCGTGACCTCACCATCTTCCTTCGCATCGACCTGGATGGCGGCGTCGAAGCGCGCATCGGAGACTTGGACCTCAAAACTGGTGAAGCCGGAAAATGGGACTACTGGAGCAAGGCGGAGCAGACCCTGGTCACCGAGGGATACTACACAGGAACCGAAGGAGGGGCATCGGAAAAGGGCGTGTGGTGCAAACCGTAATTCATGTCCACGCACGCGCGCCGAAATTGTCTCCCAGCTCAGCAGCATAATCTGTCCTCTGCTTCTGGCTACGGAGACATATCCGAGTGGTTTGATCAAAGTCACCTTATTTATTGTGCTTTGGTGTTTCCGTGTTTCACGGCTTCATGGTCTCTCACCCTATATGTTCCTGGGATTATTTTTACATGTTGTACTTGTAATGATGACAGATGCTCAGTAGACTATAAATCTGAAGGCGGTAATTTTTGATATTATAGTGCGAAGTTGACACGATCTGTGGCTGGTGTTGGGGTTAAATTTTTTAATCAGGCTGGCGTGTTCCTTCCCTCCCTCCCAATACCGCATTTTCTGGGGAGACTGGAGGTGGCGCTAGAGGTAGTGGTCGGCAGGTTGGACCTCAGGAAGGGGAGGTGGGGTAAGCGAATATCAGAATTCCCCGGGTGGTTGCCAATAAGAAGGTGTGAATACCAGTAGTACTTTCTCTACCATTCCATCTGTGGTCATGCCCGCTCAGTTTTGGTTTTTTTTTCCACACATGATGTCCAGTTTTACATCGGCCATTACCTTTACATCACCTGCTACCATGTCACTCTCTCATCTAGCACTCCCGCCAAGTCCCTAGGCCCATTTCCAGTTTCCCCAGAAAATGCGGTACAGTAGGTGACGCACGGATAGTGTGAGCCAATAAATTTATACAACTCCCTCCCGACGGCATTACCGCATGATACGGGAACGCCACCACCGCAGGGTACAAGTACTGTATGGCACTTGGCAAGGTGGGAACGAGAGCGTGGCTCGAGATGCGGGAGAAAGATTAGGCGAAGGTCGTAGTCTCGGGTGCAGAGCCTTTATATTTGGGCTAGTATATTATAGTTTGGGGAGTATTGTGTCAGGGGGACGTGTTGGGGAGATATCATAGTGAGCCGAGGTTTTGGGGTTGGGGTTGGAGTGTTTGAGGCGGTGCTTGGAGGTGCTGGGTTGAACTCTAAAAGACAGGTTGAACAACTTTGGTTTTAACGTTGGTAATATGTGTAGAAAACGACGGGGGAACTTTTAGCCTTGTATCGGGTTGATTTTTGATGATATTTTTTTGTTAAATGTGTGGATTGATTTAGGTAGGATATAAGACTAGGACTCATCTGTTGTATTCAACGGGAGTTATGGTATAGAGGTATAAGGCACTAATAAAGAAAGATATTCCAACCTTGTTTGATGACCTACAATCATAAACTTGTCTCCTAAATCAATCAATCAATCATTAAAGGCAAAAAGGGAGAAGATCATTTATATACCTCATACTAGAAAAGCGGAGGGTAATTCGATCCACTGGTATGCTTATTAGTATTCAATGTATTGTCATTAGAGTGAAAGAGAATGCGGGTAACATCTGTTCTGCCAACCAGTGAGTAGACTGGCTCAGGCAAGAGATTGCAATCGACAGTGCAGACGGTGATAGAAATTGAAGGAGGTTCGAGTCAGTTGTAATAAATGCAATTTGAAAAGCGGGAAGTTAGATGCTGTTCTGAAGTTGACTGACTTAACAGGGAAGAGTTTAACAGGGTATCATAGCCATTTTGGTACTGTTGGAGGGTCTATGCCATGCTCTTATCGAGAGAGGAAGAGAATTGTTGGGAAAGTTTTGGTAAGATTGTAAAATAGAAAGTAAAAGTTTCTTGAGTTCTTAACCTGTTTACATAGTTAAGGTCTCTTATCAATTGCTTGATCATACCTCAACTACCTGGGTTGTTGATTTTTGATTGTTGATTATTACATTGAATTACTGTTTAAGGTACAGAAACTGCAAGGAACCTCAAACTACAGTCCGTCACGTCCTCCTGTAACGGAGGTACCATGTAGGAAGATGAATGCTTGAGTTGCCACTACACTAAAAGGACTCAAAGTAAATTTCATAGGAGGTAAAGATAAAATAATTGAATCAAGTAGCAAAACTTAATATGGTTAAGCTGGAGCATCTCTCAATGCAAGTTCTTCTCAAGATTATAGTTTGTTATCAGAGTAGAATGACGTACGCATTTATTTATGTAGAATTATAAGGCTAATGACACCTATACCTACTTCGACCGTTACAGAACACTGTTCCCCACTCAGAGTTTATCTGACACATAACCCTTCCAGAATTACCTGCAAGGTCTGTGGATCGTGCGGGTATGATAAGTCTGTCAAAGGGAATAGTCTTCAGCAATGAATTTCAACTACGTCTAGATGAGAGAAAATCCTTTCACATTGCCATCATGTGAGTGGCCAGGTTACATTTCGCCTTGGACTGATACTTAGTTCTGAGACTCAGTAACCATATAGCATTTTTGTCTATGCAAGCACTGCAGTCAACTTGATCTACTTGGGCGATTGGCAGCTGTCCTTGTGACTGCATGACTCCCAGGGTTAGTCTGTCTACTGTATTGGCTAAATAGGTGCTAGCTATAGCAAACCTTTTAGAGACTACCTTAAACCTGATAAAACTGAATACCTCAAGAGTACTGTAACCTCCCTGGCTAATGCGATACCACCTAGGCTATTATTGCTTCAGTAGTTGAGATTTATCCTGACATACCTCACAATGTTCCAGACTTCTAGAGGGATATTCTGAAAGACTCCCATGCTACCCTTGGTGATATAATGCACCTAGAGTACCTTCAGAATGCCTGCTAGTGTCAATACTAACAACTGACCTAAGTTGGCTATTGCATACCACTATATATATCCTCCCAAGAGCATCTGGTCAGATGGATTCAGATAACCTCTACAGTGTTACAAGACTACCTTTGTCCAGACGATTTTTCTAGCACTTTATCAACTGTAGTACTATAGTACAATGACTCAAAGTGCGAATGCCGTAGCAGGAGCAAGTTGTTAGCTTACCAAAATATCCCAAATCACATTGGGGTAGCTATAGTAGACTTTAGTATTTTATGTAATGTTAGAATAGAGTAACTTAAGATCACTCTTCACATATACAAGATCAAGGCATGGTAACATGCCATCATCATAAACATAATCACACTCGAAGTTTATGTAATGCCAATTTACGTCTGCCTAACTACTTGTATAATATCTCTATTATTTACCTGATCTCAGCGACCATGATTCAGCTGGTTATACAGATATATGTATCCTAGAGGCCACTATACCACAAACTTTATTTTTGATATATTTCTTAGTTACCCTGTCAAAGTAGGTAACCTATTTAACTATGACAGCGGGTTATCATGTCTAACTGAGTTATCCTACCTAGCTCAAGTACTGAGATACCCACCTTAATGGGTTATCCTACCCAACCTTGGCTCTGAGTTAGCTTGCCTAAGTGGGCTATCCTGCTCAATCATAGATCAGGGCTATACGGCCTAGCTCAGCTACCCTTCCTACCTGAGTCGTATTTGCACTACCCAACAATCTCCTTTGGACAATCTTATCAGCGGATCCAGGCCGCTGATTGGTAGAGTGGAAGGCAGAAAACGACATATCAATCGGTACCCAGGACAGTATTCCTGATATTGCTTGGGGACGTGATCAGAGCCGCAGAACAGTGTAATTTGAGTACCGGACGCAGACATGCCGAGTTGTACACCCTACCAAACCTTCCATTATGGACCACATTCTCGTTTGGAACTTATTTAGCACATCCAAGCCGCAATTGCATAGTAAAATTCAAAATAGATCAGTGGGCAAGAGTGTAAAGAGGGTAATGAATCATCTAACAGTTGAACTTCATCTTACAGGGTTTTATTAGCAGCCCATTTACCCCATTTTTGACTGCTACCATAACATCTACATTATCAACATTGCACACCAGCCATCCTGCAAGTTAGCAACAGCCAACAGTCCCCAATCCCCAATCAGGCAGCCACTGAGCCTTCTCCACAGTTACTATTTTCTCTGCCTTAGTCTACAAATACCAAATCTTTGTACTAGAGAAATATAATAATATAATCTATAAATTGTATATGGCATGAATATCCAGTATGTTCTACATTCCAGAAAAATGATTAAAGGTAGAGGTATACCATATTTGAGAAGATAAAATGACCAATTTCTGCAGCCATCAGCTTCAGCCTCATTGTGCCAAGCTAAAGTATTTTACTCATATCTGTAAGAGTGTGAGCCATAACTCAACTTTGCTCTACTATCTAATCCCTGCCTTACCTATCACGATTGGTGACTAGACAATGTAGGATATCACATAACTCATAGTTATTAGTTATAAGGCAGTCAGATTTTGCACTATGACTCATTAGTAGTCATTGGGTTTCACATAACGCACACTAGTGCAATTATTGTTATATTGTTATTGGTTGATCGTGTGCATGACTTACACTTGTGAGTCATATGATAAAATGATTTTTGCAAATGACTCATATTGTTAAGGGTAGTCGATTCTAAGGGCAAGCAAATCGAACTAGGCTTAAATTTTTCTTCGTAAACGAATATTGTCTAGGAAGGCTCGTAGGTAAAGATTTTTGAGTAAAAACTTATGATATTGATAAGATCTCTTCTCTATTACTTGATGATGGCTAAAGCTCGGGAGGCACTTCAATATTTATATCCCGCGTCTGAGTGTTCACGGACCACAACTGGTTTACATATAAATTTTTTTTTTTTTCCAAACCTTCGTCTCTTAATCTGAGAGCGAACCCGCTTTGACCCTGAAACAATCTCTTCCCTCACACAGCTAATGGTATGATCGGAGCTCCCGACACCCCTGAGGGTGTGGACCCTCTTAGTCTGAGTTGTCAACCTTCTTTCGGATGTCAAGATATGGCCGTCCATTTTGGAACTTGCCAATAACTTCTAAGAACTCCAAGGGGCCAGCTTGGTTGTTGGCCGAGTCTGTTTCATGCCGTCTTATCCGGCTCTGCAGCTGGCTTTAAGGATGACTAATGTTCACGATCGGGCCAATACCTTCTCGTATTCACTACCTCTTCTTATCAACTTGTTCCGATAGGTTGGTTGACCTTATAGGTATCACGGGGGTGTCAGCGTACTCTCAGTGTGTATCGGAGTAGCCTACTTAAATCGCGCATTCATACCCATCTAGGACCACCCGGGCTCTCTTAAGCTCAACTGGGTGTAACTCGGCGAGTTCTTGACGGAATCGCTTCATTCCACCTCCCTGATGTACCCAGAGAGGCCCTCCCATATACCCTGTAGACAGCATCCGTTCAGACGGACGGCGACGACGTATCCGGACTTACGAGATGTGTTCCAATTACTTTTTTTTCTTAGTAGACGAGCAACTGCACAAGGTGCCTGTGTCGACTCCCAGGGCGAACGCTGGGGCCACAGGGGGGTAATTGCCAGTAGAGGTTTAGATTCATGCAGTTCCTCCTAAAAAGTCATGTAATCCTCTTGGGAGTTGTTTGTGCCAAACACGAGCTCCCTCCTCTGTACGGTTTCTCCCGAATCGCTTTTCAAAGGTTACCCTCTCTTTAGGTACCACATCAAAATAACAATATAAAATTTAAATATAAAACTCCAACTTAAACAATTCTGAAATTTACCAGTCCCTTCTTGAACTCGACTTGGCAGGGTGAAAAACCTAACACATTTGCTTGGCCACGCTAGGAAAACCTTTTCCTTGTCATTCAACCTCTGCCCGCTTTGGCATATCCGGATTCTCCCTATGAAATGCCTCCACCAATTCTTGTGCATGCTTTAAGTGGTCTGGTGGTTACCAAGTATTTTCATCTTCGGAACAACCAGTCCACTTCACAAAGTACCGTAACTTACGCATCGGTCGGTTCCGACCTCCCGTGTGCCACGTATAAGAGCTCATTTCACTCCTTACGATTCTTTCGATTTCCCATTCAAAATCTGAATCGATTTCTTCCGGCTTGCGGGGAGGTTGTTCCCTTGCTGGTCGATTGGATGTTCGATAGGGTTTCAACAATGATACATGGAATATCGCAAGGATCATCCATCTTGGTGATATTTCTAGTTTGTAGGCACGTTCTCCCATTTTTTCCAATACCTTAAATGAGTCATTCAACTTTGGGCTAAGCTTCTTCGAGGGTCGCTTAGTTCGTATGTTTTTTGCCTTTAACATGACCAGGTTCCCGACCTTGCTCTCAGGTTGCTGCTTAGCCTTTTGGTTGTAATATTTACTCATATTATTCTGCCTTTGTTCCAACGCTTCTCCGGCCTGCTGGTGTATTATTTGCATCCAGTGTGCGTATAGCTGGGCACCTGGATTTTGGGCTTCACGTTCCTTCATCCATTCTGTTTGTGGATGGAATCCACAGTTTGTGTAGAAGGGTGATATGCCATGCACGTTGGTTACCAAATTGTTGTAGGCATGCTCGGCTAGTGGTAACAGCTGGTACCAGTCCATTTGATCATTATTGTCAAACTTTCTGAGGTATCCTTCCAGCACTTGGTTGGTCCACTCTTTTAGTCTCTTAGTTTGCAGGTGGTACGGAGTTGACCTCTTTCGTTTTATCCCCAAGGTTTTGCATAGGGATTCCCAGAATTCTCCCGAGAACTTTGCACCCATGTCGGATATAATTTCCCCTGGAAGTCCATGTAGCTTCCAGACTTCCCTCAAGAATACCTTTGCAACCTCTTTTGCAGTTGCATTACTTTCCAGACCTATGAAGTGAGCCATCTTTATAAACTGATCCACGACAACCATAATTTGTGTTCTTCCTTGTGATTCTGGCAGTTGGGTGATGAACTTGGTCAATATGGATGACCAGGCTGTTAACGGGACTTCTAGAGGCTGCAGCAGACCGAACCGCGCATGTCGTGGGGATTTATTAGGTTGACACTCTTCGCATGACCGTATGTAGTCATTTATCCATGGTGTTAGCCCTCTCCAATAAAGGTCTCTGCTAACAATTTCCAGAGTCTTCTCCTGTCCAAAGTGTCCAGCTACCTTAGAGTTGTGGCAACCTTTGACTATAGTTGTCTGCAGCTGTTCGTTGTCTGGAATGTATAAGCGATTCTTATAGTATATCAGTCCTTCAGTTACTGCCCAGTGACTTGGTAATGGTTTGCCCTCATTAGTTAACGTTTCCAATTCTTGCTTGCGTTCCTGCCAGTCTTGATCTTTCTAGCCTTCCTCTTTGATGGTTTTTAATAATGTTTGGTCATATTTCCTAATATCGACCTTGGACATTATAGCATTAGACATTAGGACTATCCCTTTGTCTTGTCTTGCGTGATGGTCAGTTTCATCATGAAACTCATTTTCGGCCTGGTCCACTTGCAAGTATGCAACCACTACCTGGGTCTCCATTGCAGCTGATCGTATGGGTGACACATCCGTGCTTCCAAATCTGCCTTTGCCTCAAGTAGTTTCTGCTAGTCCGGCAACTTCTATCGCTTCAGCCATGTGTAAGTTCTCAATGATCTTTGAGCCATTCGGTCCCCTTTGCGAACCTGGCAATCTTGGCTTCCATAGTTCATTATGATAAACTTGACTTCTCCGGTGTAATCACCGTTGATTACTCCTCCGCCAATGCTGATCCCAAAGTTGGCGGCCATTCCACTGTGTGGTGCCAACCGTGCGTATATTCCTTTTGGTGATCCAATGGATATTTCAGTTTCCACCAACCTTTGTGCTTTGGCCGGAATTATGAAGTCCTCTAGTGTGTACAGGTCGTGTCCAGCTGCTAGTCGGGACCCTTTAATAGACATTCATGCTTTTGGAGTTAGCAATTTTATTCGCAAGAAATCAGTAGACTCTGTGCCAAATATTCTTTCCTCCCTTTCTGGCTGATTTAAGTGCACCAGTGTGATTTGGAAGTGAGAAGGCTTGAGTATTGGCTGTTCACTATTCACAGCTCCCTCCTCTGGATGGTACTCCGTCCGTCAGCTTCGTGTATCTGGCTTTCCGCCTTGTTTTCCCGGTTGGTAGACAATCTTGAAATTGTAGTTCGCTAGTTGCTGAGCCCATCGTATTTGCTATGGATTCCATACCTTAGTTATAAAGAAGTTCAGTAGGTTCTGGTGATCAGTGTAGACAGTCACTGGTTTTTCTGTTCCGACCAGATACGGTTTCCACTCTTTAAATACTTCCAGAATCGCCAATAGTTCCTTATCGTGGATCTCATAATTTCGCTCAGATGGGCTCAGCTTCCCTGAGTGGAAAGCCACCGTGTGTAGCTTTTTGTCTTTAAACTGTGAGAGGATGCATCCTAGAGCAAGATCGCTAGCATCTTCTTCCACAATTGTTTCTCTGTCAGGGTAGAAATGACAGAGTATAGGGCCAGAGATGAATCTTCTCTTAAGTTCTTCAAATGCCCCTTCTTGTTCCGGCCCCCACCTGAATTTTCTGGGGTCGCCCTTCAACGTTACGGTTATTGGTTTGCAGATTGTGGAGAAATCTTTAATGAAACGTTGGTAAAAATTGGCAAAGCCAATGAATATTTGCACCTCCTTGACTGACCTTGGTGCCTTTCAATTTTTATGCTTTCGACCTTTCTTTCACTCATGGTGACTCCATCAATGGCTACGATATACCCCAATCACTCCACTGTTTTGACATGAAAAACTGACTTGGTTGTTGATACCGCTAGATCGTATTCTTCCAAGCGAGAGAGGACCTTTCTGACAAAGTCAAGGTGTTTTTTCTCTGTCTTGGAGTAAATCAGGATATCGTCCAGGTATACCACTACTCCAAGATCTAAAAATTGGTGAAGAATTTTATTCATCATTTAGTGGAATGAGGGAGGCGTGTTCACCAGCCCGAATGGCATGACTTTTTAGACAAAGTGGCCGTATCGGGTCCGGAATGCTGTTTTCCACTCATCTCCTTCCTTTATTCTTAGGAGGTGATAGCCATCTTTTAAGTCGAGCTTCGTGAATATTTGGGCCCCAGCCACTTGGTCGCGGAGCTCGCTCATAAGGGGTAGCGGGTATTTGATGGCCACTGTTAGTTTATTCAACTGTCGGTAGTCCACACATAGCCTCATTCAACCGTCAGGTTTAGGGACAAATAAAATTGGAGCCCCTGCAGGAGATTTGCTTTCCACGAATTTCCCTTGCTCCTGCATTTTCTGCAGGTATTTGCTAAGCAAGTCCAGCTGGTGGGCTGACATAGGATATATCGGGCCCCATGGCTGTACTGCGCCTGGTATCAAGTCAATAGCGTAGTCAAAAGTTCTTCTCCACGCTAGTTTTTCTGCCGTTTCTGGTGCAAAACCCCTCTTGAATTTATGGTACTCCTGAGGTATTTGCTGGATCATCGTCGACTTGGAAGCGGTTGCTATTTCGATTCTTCCAATATATCGTGCTTCCAGGTCATACGCCAGGGTCTCGTCCCATTCAAATGTCTGGTCTATGCCTTCCTCATTAACATGACTTTTGCATTTTTCATCGTTAAATGTCCATTTTTGCACATGCCCAATGTGCCTTATGGGATGTTCTGTATGCCACCATCCAAATGGGATAATAAGGTCATATTTGCCAGCATTGGCAATTTCGCAGGAAATGTGAGATCGGTGTGCCTTGCTTCCGATCTCTAAGAGAATAGGATGTGTGTAGTGTTTTCCCACATTTGCTGCTGTGGTTCCTTCAAAGGTATAAATGTCTAAGCAATTTCGGCAGGTCTGGTATAGTAGGCGATGTTTATTAACTAGTTCTTGGTTAATTAGGAATATGTTAGACCCTGAGTCTAATAGAACACGAATCGGGATCCGTTCTCCATTTGCTTCAATAGTTGCCCTGCCTTCTGGGCATGAATAATAAGGCGGGGCAGGTCCTTCTGTTTTATTTCTTTTATTAGAGCCTCTAGGGGCCTGTGCAGGTCTTTTGTATGACATTTTCGTTGTTGTGGTAACTTAGGGTGTTTGTTACCATGCCCGCACGGTTTCAGCTATTTAAGCCTCCTCAGACAAACTAAAATCTCTGACTTTGGTGGACAGGGCAGCCCACTACTAGCGGTCTTTACCCCTTGCCGAAGGGTTCCCATACACCTGCTATTTGCCCTGCCTAACTGGAGCCGAACTCGTATCATTAAGTGGTATTCAGGGGATTCTTCACGCATCGGCTTGTTTACCCCAAGAGTCTATCCTGCATATCCTGTCCACAAAGCCAGAGTCCAGGTTTGGGACGGATTTACCCCAATCCATTTAGCGTGTGGACTAGGTAGCCGTAGTGACTCATTCTCTTCCACTTCATTTTTCTTGATGTCTGGAATGCTGTTCCGTTTCACCAACTATTCGGTTGTCCAGCCGACCTGTAATATATTTCGTTCCTGGAAGGCTTCTCACGATCCAGGCTAGACTGATTTCTCCTTGTCATTCTTAACAAGTCCCTTGTCAGAGCTGGTCTGTCCACTCTTCCTTGGATCTCTTGTAAGGATATAGGGCTTTATAAGGATGCGGGTCTAGTTGACTATTTTCCGTACTGAGGTCCGATATACATCAAATGTGGCGCTCCGCTTTCTTCCTTTTGAGTTTCAGATTCCCATAGTTAGTCCTGGACTACCACGAGCCACCGTCCAAGTTAATCGCTTCTTGCTCGCCAGTCAATCTTAGGTCTGCGATACTCCCGTAGTTCTGGATTGCTTTTCGTGATTCTCGCGTTAGTTTTTAGTTTCCCACGGAGAAGCGCGGAATACCTACTATTAGGACCTTGCAGAGGTCGAGCCCCCTTGTTGATTTTGCTTTCGGTAAGAGGTCCATAACCGAGTACCCGGTCACCGTCGCTGCCGGTACCTGAAAAACCCCTTTTAGGTTTCATCCATGTCCTTCAGTTCCCAAATCCTGGGCTGGTTGACTTGGTTCACCCTAGTCGTCGGTGCCGGTTGCCCTTTTGTTATCAGGGGTCGTCGATATTGGGGTTTGAAATTTCCCCATTTCTGCCCTATAACCGATACTTGGGCCTGTTTCCTGCAGAACTTCCAAGTATGGTTGGTTAACGTACAATGAGGGCATTGATTGGCTTTCTTTCTCTCTGCAATTTGTCCTTAGGGACTCCTTTATGAGCTTCAACTCAATTTGTGTACTCAACCTTTCCGTCCATGGGGGCTTTTTTCCATTTTTCTGCTTGTTTTTTCAATTTGTAGGCAGCTTTTTCAACTGCCGTATTGGTTTTTCGTTTTTTATTTCCATCAGTGGTCTTGCTAGATTCTGATTCCTCCTCTCGTTTTCTTTTCTGGAAGTCACTTTTCCCATGGTTGTTTTTTCTGAATAGCCCTTGTTGTTCCTTGAACGATTCTTCCGCTTTGGTAACCCTGCGGACTGCCTTTATCCATTCACTATCCAAGTCATGATTCTTATGTGATAGCGTACGCATGGCTTCAATAGGAAGTTGCAGCTGAATTATAGTTCTCCAAGAGATACCAGATACTTCTGCCTCGATGTTGTACTTTTCCTTGGTGAGGATATACTTCTCTATATCCCCTGTATACCGGACCTTCTCCATCTCAGCTAAGGCTTTTTATGCCTTATGCAGTACTTAGAATCGTTCTGTAACTTCAGCTCAGAAAGTGATCCAGAAATCATAACCCTCATGTTTTGGGAATCTGAGGTCCCCTGTCATTTTCTTCCGATAGGTTATCGAGAAAGGGGCCACCACGGTTCCTTCCATTCTTCCTAACACATACTTGATGCGTTCTTCATCGTTTTCCCATTGCTATGGGTTTCTCCCAAAGTAGTCCTCGCAATTTAATAACCATACTTGCACATCCTGAGTAGGCTTATTCACAAACTTGAACTGTGGATCCACTTGCCAGTAGTTGGTCCTTGACAATTCTTACCCTAGTCAGTCGACCCATGCGTCTGCTTCGCATTCAAACTTACTGCCAGGCAAGGGTCTTCGTGATTGCTCACTGCCTCGTCGGTAGGGGCCACCTCCATCTTCTGACCCAGGGTCATCATCTCCTGGGTTGGGTGCATTCGCCGGAGAGGGCGGTGGTGGTTCCTCTCCGCCATTTCCGTTACCATTCCCGCGATCCACGGCTTTTCCCTTGTCTTTACGGGGCATGAACTGGATTTCTTCTCCGCCAACGGCCGTGGTTCGATTTTCCAAGCCCGGATTTTCTACTGGCTGTGGTGCCACTGTTTCCCTCATGCTTGGTGAGTTCCTCGCAACTTGTAGTTGCACTAAAGTTTTATTCATCCGAGTCAACATTCGATTTAGTTGCTCGGAAACGGCATTCTGCCTGAACACAAAGTCCTCCCTTTCTGCCCGTTCCTGTCCGAGGCGCTGGTGAAGTCCACGTAACTCCTCTGTGGTCCGCTCATGTTCTTTCTGTGCGGCCACTTGTCTTTGAAGGAGATCTGGTATTTGACTCGCCAAGGCCTGTTCTACCTGGCGGTCTCGTTCCAGCAACTCTTATCCTGTTGTCCCAATGTTAGCATGAAGTTGGGTACTTACCGCTTCATAGTATGCAGCCCGTTCTTCCTGCGCCCGCAACTTTCCCTCTAACCGTTTGGTGGTTGCATCTTGAAGTGTGGTGGTTTCAGTTGCTAACATTTCAAGTCTCGAATTGACTTGTTTCAACTCTTCGCCAATGATTTGTTCCCCAGGGGTTATCCGTTGAGCATGGTGCTGGAGTTGGTTTGCCTGATCTTGAGCTTGACCAGATAGTTCACGGTAGGCCAGATGTTGCACATCAACTGATTCCTGGATGGTACGGTCGAAGTAGCTTATTACCTGCCCTATGCATTACGCTAATCATTCCATAGCTGGATTTCTGATGTCGGAGGGACGGGGAGTGCATCATGAGTTCCTGGGGCTGACTTTCTGACTCCACTTGGCTGTGACAGGTGGTGGAGTGCCAAAGGTGACCTGGAGCGTCCCGGTGCATGGTTGCTTCCAACCAGAGAAACTTCTTCTATGTTAGACATGGCTTGGTCCGTGTCGACAGTCAATTGTCGTGCCATCTTGTTTTATTGGCACTCAGGATGTTTTCCTAGTTTCGAAAGAGAGGAGGTGAAAGAGGGGGAGGTAAGGCTGAAAGAACTGGTGTTCCTTCTTCTTCGGTATCGTAGTCTTGAAACGGCTTCCACAGGAAGGTGGGGCTGTAAAAGTATTCGTAGATTGCTTGGAAATCAGATTCAGTCGGGACGAGTAAGGGATCGATGAACCAGGAGGGTTCCGGAGGGGTGTAGTATTGAATCTCCGGGAGGGAGTTTTCTAGTATTTCTTCGAAAGAGGAGATGTATTTTAAGGGACGTGGTTCGAGCAGTAGCTCGTCGAGGAGGGTGGAATCAGCTGTGAACTTGTGTGATTCCTGAGGTATGACTTGGTGGTATCTAGTAGTCATGTAAAGAGCCTTGGTAACAGGGAGAAATATCAATATACTGTTAAGGGTAGTCGATTCTAAGGGCAAGTGAATCGAACTAGGCTTAAATCTTTCTTCGTAAACGGAGATTGTCTAGGAAGGCTTGTATGTAAAGATTTTTGAGTAAAAACCTATGATATTGATAAGATCTCTTCTCCGTTCCTTGATGATGGCGAAAGCTCAGGATTTATTATTATTATTATTAATTCAGTTTTTATTCATGTTTAAAGTACAGAATCTACATGCAGCGCTAGCTATAGCAGTAAACAAACCTCCACCCCTGCCCTGACCCCGGAAAGCTATGGAAAAACTGTAAGGGCAGCCTGACCCAACCGGTGTAAAAAACCATCCAAACAAGCCGCCACGCAGTAATCTCAATCCGAGAGCCAACAAAACCAACCTGAAAACAACTCCATGCCCCGCCAGTGAACCAGCCAAATGCAACAAAAGAGAACACAAAACAAGGAAACCCCAACACCTAAGACCGAAGTCAAACCAAAGGCCTAGGTACTAGACACACATAGTTCCAGCTCCCATAATAAGCCAGCAAGGGCACAAAGTAGGAAGACATTCCTTTGGGCATATAGCCCGGCTCCAAGGGTGGAAGGGGGCCCTCTCAGAAGAGGAACCTAAAGAAGCGAAGCCAGCTTGTGGCAGGGCCCAGTACTGAGACCAGAAGATGGAGTGTCAGTCTGGGGGTGGTAGTAAGGTACCAGCTTAGGGGGGGCAGTAAGGTGCCAGCTAGGTGAGCAGTAGGGTGCCAGCCGATCAACCGTCCGGAGGTGAGGATGGAGGAGGAGTAGACCCAAGGACCAACGGAATTGTGAGCGTGGCCATCTAGGTAGTTCTCATCAAAGTGAGAGTGGGGGAATCGACTATCAGAGTGCTAAAGCAACAGTAGGCCTGTAGAAGGTTTCCCCCTACTGCAACCCTGTCTCCCAGCTGTATAGGGAGGCCAGAGGGAATTCCCGACCGTGCAAATGTTAAACGAGTCAGAGCAAAAAAAAGCTAAGCGAGTCAAAACACAAGCAGGGAAAGGAGAGGAACCATCAACAAAGATGGCAGAGGAGGAGAGAGGAGACTCAAAGGGGTAGACCCTAATGAGCACGGAGAGGAGGGAATTATTAAGACAGATATCCACCCCCAGGCATGGCCAAAGGGTGAGGATGGGTCGAAATGAAAGTGGTGATGATTTCTCGTGGTATTGAGATTTCAATCGCCGGGTGTGTAGAGGAGACAGAGGATGTGGCCAAAGCTTTGGAGGCACTTCGATATTTATATCCCTCGTCTGAGTGTTTGCGGACCACAACTGGTTTACATATAAACAAATATTTTCTTCGCAACATTCGTCTCTGAATCTGAGAGCGAACCCCCTTTGACCCAGAAACTTTCTCTTCCCCGATACAGCTAATGATATGATCAGAGCTTCCGACTTCAATGAGGATGTGAACCCACTTAGTCAGAGTTGGAAACCTTCTTTAGGCTGTCAAGATATGGCCGCCCATTTTTGAACGTGCCAATAACTTCAGAGAACGGCAAGGGGCCAGCTTGGTTGTTGGCCGAGTGTGCTTCATGCCGTCTTATCCAGCTCTACAGCTGGCTCCCAGGATGACTAGTGTTCACGATCGGGCCAATACCTTCTCGTCTTCACTGCCTCTCCTTATCAACTTGTTCCGATAGGTTGGTTGACCTTATAGGCATCACATGAGCGTTAGTGTACTCTCAATGTGTATCGGAGTAGCCTACTTAAATCGCACATTCATACCGATCTAGGACTACCCGGGCTTTCATAACTTCAACTGGGAGTAACTCTGTGAGTTCTTGATGGAATCGCTTCGTTCCACTTCCCAGACGTAGCCAGAGAGGCCCTCACATATACCCAGCGGACAGCCTCTGGTCGGACTGACGGCGACGACATATACGGGGTTACGAGATGTGTTCCAATTACTTGTTTTCATAGTAGACGAGCAATTGCACAAGGTGCCTGTGTCGACTCCCAGGGTGAACACCGGGGCTGCAGGGGGGTAATTGCCTGTAGAGGTTCAGATTCATGCAGTTCCTCCTGAAAGGTCATGTACTCCTCTTGGGAGTCGTTTGTGCCTAACACATATTATGAGTCATGGTGTTCGCACATATGACCACTTTAGGGCACATGACTTGTGGTATGAGTTTTGATTGTTTAGGTAAGCTGCGCAGTTAACTCATAGGTGTCAGTTAATGGATTTCATAGTATGACTCGATATGAGTCATGCTGAGAGTCTGACTCATACAAATGAGTCATCAGGGTTAGGGTATAGGGAAGAGTACCTATATAAGGACCTCTAAGCGGCCTGTAGTTTGGACTCTTCATGCAACCATCTAAGTTTTTTCCTATACAATTACTTTACCTCTTTACCTCTCCGCTCCTCTATTGGCTTTGTGCGATAGAAAGCATAGGGTTTCACTTTCAATATAAGGTAAGCATAGGCCTAAGAGCAATAGTGGATCTTCACCTAGTACTACTCGTTGCACTAGTACTCCTACCTTAGTGGCTGTGATTAGCGCCACGCCCAATACCAGACTATAAGGACGGCCCGGTCATATTCATCCAACCTACAGATTAGTAGTTACCTGTTCCAAGTTTGCAGACAGCATAGGATCGTAACATATGGTTGCGATACATAAGCAACACTTAAGGACCTAATAGTGGGTCTTTATAAACAATGACATCGACCTCACAGAGGGAGAAATGGATACCTCAACACGCGGTCTGGCACTCGATCAAGCACTCACCACAAACCTCTCCGGAAATCAGTCACAGAGAACCGCAAGTCCAGTCACTCCTGAACCTGCCTCAATAACTGGATCCCTAGAACCCAATACACCAACAGCAGAAAGAATATTTACACCAAGACCAGCAGCTGCTGGTGAAGGAACAGGAATTCAACTATCAGGATTCACAATTGTGCAGTTTCAATAAATCCTGAACCTGATCAACATTCAGTGAGAAATAACCAACAACCGGAACAAGGTCGAGATACCTCCTAATTTCCATGGAATAAGGACCAAACTACCAACCTTCTAGGTATAATGCCAATAATACTTCGAAGCGATACGAGAAACACGACATACAGTATACATTACCTTCGGCAAAAGCCTGCTAAGGGATGCAGCAGCCAGCTGGATAACTCCATTTGCAGAATGACGCAAGACAGAGACTTGGACTACATATGAGGAATTCACTACAGCCCTCAAAGACCAGTTTGGGGAGGTGGACGCGGAAAATGCAGCTAGGACAAATCTTGACCGCTTAATGCAATGCAAGCAACCAGTTACTGAATACTGGAATGACTTTCGCCTAATAGCTGCAGAGGCCAATGACAATGATGGTATTCTGTGACAACAGTTCCTTCAAGGAATTAACTGAACGCTCCAAGACGCATGGGAAGCAGACCACATAGTGGCTGCAAATGTCGACACCCTTGAGGCATGGGTAATTGAAAAAGAAAACATGATCAACATGATCAAGCACCTGCAAGGGAATAACAGTACCTTCATCCGACACCAGGAAATGCCAAGGAATGATAATGGAACCTGGAGATCAGGCAATAATACTAAAACCCAAGGAGATCCAATGGACCTGAATGTGACCAAAAGATGCCCACGACTGATCCTCTGACAAGCAGAATTTACCCGAAGAAGAGACAACAACCTATGCCTGTGATGTGCCACACCAGGTCACAGATTTAGTGACTGCCATAACGTAAGAGATGAGAAGGACTATATCAGGCAATTTAACAGCAAGATCAACAATAACCGCAGGAAACCACGAAGGAAACTGCGTGAAATGGAGACTAGAGAGACATCTGATGAGTCGGGAAATGATGAAAGTCTTCAGTAAGAGATGGGCTGTGGGAAAAGACAACTAAAACCATCAGAATCGGCAACAACTAGATGGTACTTGTAAACACGTAAACATTGAAATAACAAAAAGCCATGCCATGGTTAAAATGCAATTACATGGCAAAGACAAGACAGTCATCATTAACAGCATGATTGACTAAGGCGCTACAGAAAGCTTTCTCGATAAGGAGTTCTGCCAACAACAGAGAATACGAATGAAGAAAGTAAAAGAAAAAAGGAAAATCTACCTTGCGGATTGGGAGCCAAGTGCTATGGGACCTATTACCTATATAGCGGAAGTACCTATCGACATTGGCAGCCATAGGGAAGTGGCAACCTTCCATATCACAGATCTGACCAACCATGATGCAGTTTTAGGAATACCATAGTTAAGAAGACAAAACCCCAAGATCGACTGAGAAAGCAACAAGATTACTTTCGATAGCGAGAGGTGTACAACGGTATGCCTAGAAAGCTCGCTAGCGATCGACCTAGTCCATGAAGCAGAAGCCCTCGAAGAGAATTTAACTATGGAATTCTCCAAAATCAAGGCCAAGGATGTCCAGAACCTCAAAATACAAAGACTAAACGAAACAGCAACAATCCCTACCAAGGGATCATCAAGGACAGCAGGACACGACCTGTATGCTAGCGAGAAAGTCACGAAACTGGCAAAAGACCGAAAGACTGTCAGTACCGGAATAGCCATCTAACTACCGGAAGACACCTATGTGCCTATTGCACCATGCAGTGAGTTGGCAGTTAAATGTCTGATTATTGTCAATGCGGGAGTAATCGATGCTGACTATATTGGTAAAATCAAGGAAGTGCTAGTTAACCTGGGAAAGGAAGATTATCCAGTCAAGCCAGGAAGCAGAGTCACACAATTAATATGCCAAAAGATTGTCATTGAACAAGGCGAAGAGGTGGAGCAATTGGCTCCTACTATGAGAGGTTAAGTCAGGTTTGGAAGTACTGACAAACTAGAACGCCAAAGAATCGAGATCAACAAGATCTCTGCCACCTCCTTCGGCAAGTTCTATCGAAGGGACAAAGTCACAGGGATCCTCAAATGCGATAATGAGGTAAACAAGCCTAGCAGGATCGAAGCGATCAACATCAGCACTGAATTGGCCATCCAGGCAAAGAAAGGACATTAAAAGGAGGAGATACAGAATATTGTACCAAAGGAATACCATCAGTACTTGGACATGTTCAAGGAAGAAGAAGAAACGTGGCTACCACTGCATCGAGCAAAGGTTGATTTAGAGATCAACCTAAAGAAAGGAGAAATGGTACAAGCAAGAAAGTTGTACCAATTGGGAGAAAAATAACTGGAAGAATATAGAGAATATCTCCGTGGCAACAAAAACCGAAGCTGGATCTGAGACTCTTATCCAAACTGAGGATCACCAATCCTGTTTGTCAAAAAGAAAGATGGCAAACTACAACTATGCATGGATTAAGGAGGACTCAACGAAGTTACCAAAAATAACCGATACTCGTTACCACTGGTAGGGGAGGTCCTGGATAGGCTTAGGACAGCTAAAATATCACCAAACTCGATATCCAAAATGCCTACCACAACATCACGATCAAAGAAGGAGACGAATGTAAAATAATATTTAGAACAAAATATGGTATATACAAATTTACTGTCATGCCCTTTGGACTTAAGAACGGTCCATCAGCCTTCCAGAGATGGGTCAACAGAATCCTGAGCCGATTCCTAGATATCAGTTGTATTGTCTACCAAGACGATATTCTGATATACTTGGAAACCTGGAACAACACCGAAGTCATGTTAGGAATATCATGGAAGCCTTAAGAAATGAGGGCCTCACATTCAAGCCCTCTAAGTGTGAGTTTCACCAAGGACAAACAGAATACCTAGGATTCATCATTGATGGAGACGGAGTCAGTGTCGATCCTGTCAAGACCGAAGAAATATGGGAATGGAAACCACCAGAAACCAAGAAAGGCATACCGTGCTTGATGAGATTCTGCAACTTCTATCGGCGATAGAGAGAAGGGTTCAGCTGTATAGCCAAACCCTTATATGAGCTCACCAACGAAGAGTTCAAAAGGAACTGGACTGACTGACAACAACTAGCATTCGATGAACTACACCGACGCCTAACCTCTGCACCACTCCTGGTAGATTATGTTACCGAGAAAGAGATTATGACAGAAACTGATACCTCAAAATATGTATGCTCCAGCATATTATCACATAGAGGGGAATATGAAAAAGGGCGACCAGTAGCATACCGCTCCAAAACAATGTCACCTGCGGAATGCAACTATCATATAATGTAATTTGCGGTGTTATGGGTCAACACCTAGTTTTGGGTCAGATTTATTTATTAGGAAACAACTCCAGTAATTTCAACCACTCAACCAGAAACACTCTATTTATTCTCAAATTGTAATCACAGTATTACAGCTGTATCTAGAACAAGTCTATGTGCTTTTATTTTGAGAAAGTACTATGATGAAAGACAAAGGATACAAAGTGTATGATACTAAACAGTTACTTTTAATCATAAATATATTCATCATCATCTATGTTATAGTTGATTTGATGGCATGTAGAGGGGCGGAGACGTCTAGTAGTGATCCTCAGGGCATTATTTTGTTGATTTTCCTGCTAGGAACTGTGAGCTATAAAACTTCAAGTAGGGTAAATTTGACCTACATTTTGAACACACTCTGTTATCATTACTATCTTCATTTCCATCATCACCAGAAACTTCTGACTCCTCCAACTCATCATCAGCATTACTAATGACTACCTGCCTAGACTTATACTTCTTCTGTCACCTCTCATTCAACTTGACAAGCTTGACTGCCTGTCTTTTAAGGCTTCCAGCCTTCGTCTTCTCGTCAAGGACTTCTCACTTTCTGTACTGATGTGCAAGTTGCTTGGATCCCAGTATGAGACCACCTTTTAATTTGTAGCGGTCAGCCTTGGTGCTCTTCCGTATGGCATGCTGTTGCTGGAAGAGTGTTACATATATGGGAAATGGTACAAATTAGTTGATGTGATAGTATATAGAACCGGGAGGTTACTATATGACTACAACCCATGCTGGCAAGAAGTAGTGTCTATAGCAGAGCTGCTCAGCCGCGGTGAAAGATCTAGACTCTAATGTACGGAATATTATCACACTTGATAATCCGCATGCATATGCACTTGAGTGCATATATGCAGGAAAGACGGCCTCCTGACTGATCAACTGGTATTCCGTAAGATGTTTGCAACTAGGCTACATCTACTTGAACTTAGTTCATTTGGCAAATGAATCGAAGGCTATTTACTGGTGGAGTGCTAGACACCATCAGAATACTAAATAGTTCGATGGATCATTTGACTGAGTGGGGCATACATTTTCAGGGTCAAACCGGGTTTCCACCTACTATGACCCTGGCCATGATATCTAAGGATACTTCATATATATGGCTAACATATATACCAGGAGAATTGAATAAATAGCTAGCAGTTCCCTATAGTTAAGGGATCATCAAGCAACGGAGAAGAGACCTTAACAATATATTCAGTTATTAGTTAAAACAACTTAACAGCTTTCGAGAACCATCTTTACCTTTTATTTTTATTCTTACCGGAGCTTTCCAGACAATTCTCCTACCCTCTCGATACAAGCATGGCCTAGGCAATTCAGCAGTACAGAATTGGCTACCTCAAAACACTATATTGGTATTCTCTGGTCACCAAAGCTCAACAATATTCTCATGGCTATTTCATCTTATGCCTGAAGAATACCATGACACTCAAAGCTTTCATCAGTGCAAACATTGTGGGTACAGTCGACCTCACGTTTTGACAATGTATTTCCTGTCTGTTGTGAAGGATTTGCCCTTGACATCCTTGTAGTACCACTCAAACACCTACAAGCTATACACAACAAACAATCAGAAAGAATATATCAGTAAGATGGACGGTGGATAACTGCTTTCACCAAATGCAAAAAATAATCTATCCACGATTATATGGAAGATCCTCGACTCAACCCTCAATCTCCAAGTTAAATTTTTGAACCTTTACCAAACCAACAACTAAGAAGTATCTCAGATACTTCACTATCAAGACAATCTATCCTGAATTTTCATCCTTTATCTACCATATCTTCGTTTGAAGTAATACTTTCTACTGACCTTGCGGAAATACCTCTATTTGAAACTGTAGAACCCTTGTAGTACACTAACCCATTTATAGTCCCCACAGCTGAGGACTTTTCACAAATCTACTCATACTTTCATGGGCAAGACTTTGTCTGGCACGAATTTCTGGACTGGTATTCTGAGTGGTCAGATTTTTCTTCTGTTCACGACTTTTGTTCCTAGAGGCCAGAGCTCTGGCCATTTTAAATTTTCCTATACTGAAACTATTCGGGTTTATAAGTGAGCTGCCATGGCTATTGCACGAGATGACACCCCTATTCCTAGTCTCTTGGGACCTGACCGTATGATTGAAGAGGACGATACAGAATCTACCCCTTCAGTATATCTAATTCCGTCCCGGAGCCAGACCAGCTCTCACATTACACATTTGGATCGTCCACCATCCAGAGTTTAAAAATGTGCTGAGCGAGCTAAGAAGCCTGTCAGTACTCAGGATAACTTCCAGCAAAATGTTGTCTATGCATTGCGCAACCTGGACTGATCCTTGAAAGAAAGTGCAGATGAGAATCATATAGCGATATCAGCTTTATCACAGGAGGCCAGGCAAGGGTTCACAATGCTAGAATTGTTGCAAAGCCGTATGGCTAGGGGTGAGGTTATCAATGATGCTGAAATAGAGGAAAGCCGCCGCGCACTTGAACGGTTGAGTAGCGATACTGAAAGGGAACAGCAAAGGTTACGGACCAAGGTTCAGGAAGAATTCCGACGCCAACAGGCTCAACAGGAACAACAGGCTCATGTCTCGGAAACAAGGGATCGGATTCTGGAAAAAACCCTAATGGACCTAAATGCTAAATTACACCAGCAGGAACAGAGATGGAATCGGAGGATGAATGAGTAACAACAAATTGTGGCTCAACAACTAAAGCAACAAGGTGAAGGTATGAAGGCATACCTGGATGCCTTGGTACGTCAACTGGCCGATAAAACAGTTCCAATATCGACTCAGCATTGGTTTAGTGATAGTGATCCAGGACTTTCTAACTGAGGGCAACCATCGATTCTACAGGAACAGGGCACCATTCCAACAAAGGAATCAGCATCGACACCTAGGAAGGATAAAGGAAAAGGAGTTGACCGTGGAGGAAATAACCTACCACCCCACCTCCACCAGGTAGCCTTGGTGATGCCCCTGACCCAGATGATGATGGGTCCGATAGTGATGGAGAGGATGGACAGGACAGAAAGGGCGGCAGGCCGGAACGCGCTCCCCGTTCACCATCCATTTCCAGCAACTATGTACCCGAGGACAGGTTAACTTTAGCTTTCTTAGAACGTATCAGTGGACTCTCCCGACCAGCAAAGCTAATAGTAGAACCACCCTACTTCTTTGAAGGACATGACAACCAAGATGTTTGAAATTGGTTGACAGCCTGTGAAGACCTTTTCGATTGCAACTCTACACAGTGGGAAAATCATCCTCACCGAATAGTTTTTACCTTGGGGAAAACAAAGGGGAACAAAGTGTCACCCTTCTCGGAAAAATAACGGAAGGTGATGGGTGGATTAGGCAGATACACTTGAGACCCGGACTATTCCACATGGGATCGTTTTCAGCTTGAAATCACAAAGCGATATACTGGCATTGAGGAGGAAAGACGAGCCCTAGAAGAGATAACTAAGGTAGTCTATAAGGGAAAAATAGACACTTATCTTCTGCTTCTCGAAAACCTAGACATCAAAGCTGGACTGCCTGGAATGAGGTGGAGGGTGAGAGTTGAAAGCAAACTTCCTGAAGAAACTTTGCGACGGTTATCCTATCTAAAATTCTCCTCTGATGAAGAATGGATAGAAACCATAAGGGAAGTTGGGAGACACGAGGAGGAATTTCTGGAACAGCTAAAATTATCCAAAGGAGAACCCTTATCCAGTGGAACACCTGAGCGAAAGTGTGATGACAACAGTAAAGGGGTTAACATCAAACTAGGATACACCAACCAGAAACAAAAGAACAACCCCTCATGATGGAAAACTGCTAAGGCTAACCCATCAACAAAGAAAGTGGGAATGCAAATCAAAGATGAGCATACTGACTGGAAGAAGGCTCATGATAGAATCTTGCAAGAGGTGGTTGATAAGCGAAAAGCGGGGAAGGAATGTACTCGCTGTGGCCTCAACAACCACACGTGACGAAAGTGTCATAAGAACATAGTGGTATCCATGGTTTTCGCTGAACAGACAAAGCAGGACCGACCGAAATTTTCACACCAACCTCAGATGGCAACGCTCATAGGAAGACCTAATCAAGCCAAGGTCAACAACATCCAAAGCAAAGCCTCACCTCAGTTATGGGAATTATTAGACACTGAAATGTCCTAGATGGCACCAACGTCGACGGCGATTTGGTATTCGAGGTACTAGGAAACTGGGACCGGAATCGGAATATGGGATCCCTCTAGGCTAGGGAGTGAGGAATCCTGGCTTTCGCAGGCACTATTCAGACTAGGAGCACATGAGAAGTTGTCCCTAAGCCCATAAATACTTAAGAGAACACGGTAAGTGGACAGACAAAGGTGGAGCAAACCTTTTTAAGAATGATGCAGGAGGGCGGTCGCATCTTTGATCCTCAGAAACAGCCAAGTCTCACCCACCTTTCAAAGGCCGGCAGGACAACAACCAGATATGCAACCGAAATGAAAATAGTGCAAAAGAAAGCTGTCGATATTCTCTTCAATAATAACAAACCGAAACAGGGCCCTGGGTTAGAGGACCCTGCCCGGGGTCCCAACTAGCGTCAATGGTCCAAGGAAGAAAGGACTTGAAAATACTTTTTTTGGTTTTAGGTTGGTTTAGCTCCGATCCCTGAAGGACCTGTGGTTTTAGCTTCTCATTGAGCACCCTGTCCTTGAAGCCATACGGGGAAATGGCAGCCAGTTAGCCTGATTCAAGCGCCTGGGTTCTTTCAGTTCCGCAAACGCAAAATCTCTTCGAAGCGTCCCAGAATGGCCATTTTAGTCACTGGACTAGGTGATGGCTAGGGCTTTATCCAAACGGTACTATTATCCAAACCGTTGGCCCGGGTGGGGTTTCAACGTGTGACCTCAGTCCAGATACTTTTGGGCAGGCCAATACCAAGTGCAACAGACTAGACCATGACCCCAGGAGGGACCAACTGTATAAATAAAAACCACTCCTTATACTGTAATTTTCTGGGTTTTTTGCTAAAATGCCGAGGGTTCAAAGGCTATTATTTCCATGATGGGAGGAGCTATTCCAAATTTGGAAATCTTTAACCTTTTCAGAATTGGACATACTTTTCGGAAAACAATTTTATTTTCTAAAACAAACTACCCTTTTAGGACATTACACTCAAAAACCATACCTAAGTTATTCAAAAAAAACCCGGCGCATATTACAAACAGCTATGCATATTAGCAATGCATAAAAAGCCATGCATAATTATTATTCACGCATGTTTCCTATGAAAATAGGATTTTTTAATTTTCATTGGAGCCCCTCGGCAGGGGGTAATGACCTCTTGTAGTGGACCGCCCAGAATCTTAAAAAATTAATTATTGTGTTCTAGTTCTTTGGAGGAGACCTCTCTGGTCGAAACAACACTGGCGTTGTTATGAACACCCAACCGATAAAACCATCATGTCTTCTAAGGGAGGATGAACAGATATAATACGGTCGCATAAGCGATAAAAGCAGGCTCATGAAGAACCAAAACGCTACCAATGCCCTGAAGGCCATGCACATATCTATGTATATGGCAAACATTATCGCATAAAAGTGCTACTAGACTCAGGATCAAATATTTGTGTTATTCAGGAAAAATTGGTGAAGGAATTAAATATTCTATATGAATCTCCTCAGGATCCTGTTCCTATTCTAGGATTTACAGGAAGCCAATTCTCTACCGGGAAGGATTATACCTGTCCTCTCTACCTGGAGATTGGAAAAAATAAACATTAGTCAAAAATCGTGTGCGAAATCGCACCTACTGGAAATTATGGAATAATAATTCCATTTGGGTGGTGCAATAAGGAACATCCAATAAAGGAAATACATGACTCAGGAATCTGGAGTTTTGAGGCTCCGGGATATCATCTCCATCTTTTACCCGAAGATGAAGGCATTTCTATCGAATGGGACGAGGAGGTGTTGGAAGACCCAGAGGCAGTATTTATTGGAAGAATTGCGAGAATAGATGATGAGGAAGAACTAGTTGTTACGGGGTAGCCAATTCGGTACTGTTGAATTGACCAGGCCGTGCTCGTATCGAGAAAATCGGAGAACTGTCAGGAAAGCTCGATAAAAAGAATGGTTAAGTTAAAAGGGTTCTCGAAGGCTTTATAACTGAATAACTGAATATATTGTTAAGGTCTCTTCTCCGTTGCTTGATGATCCCTTAACTACGGGGTTTTTTTTTTTTTTGATTTTGATTATCTCATATATTCGCTGTTAACGTACAGGAACCTGCATGGAGCGCTAGCTATGGCATAAACGAAACGTTAATTCCAAACGTGCAAAACAAAAGAAATAACCACACCAGTTCTCCCCTAGTGATGACCATACCGTCACCGCGCCCAAAAATGGCGACTAATTCAAAAAGTATAGAATGAAATGATATCAAAAGAAATCATAACGGAAAGAAAAGATATAGTAGGAAAGTCAAACCACTCAGCCTGAGTCATAGTCGGAGGAGGGGGAGGCAGCAGTAGCAAAAACCACTGGCATGGTGGGCGGGAAGTTCGTGCGAGTAGTGCGTATGTATGAGGCAAGACCAAGGATCATGTCCAGGTCGGCCCACAGTGGAGAGCCATAGTCCATCGAAGACAGCTTCGGAAGGTAAAGCCGGCGTTCTCGGGACTTGGAGGGGCAGTGGAGGATTGCATGCTCGAAGGTTTCATCCTCTGAGTCGCAGGAAGGGCAGGTAGGTGAGCGATCGGCATCGTTCCATGACGGTTGAGCAGCAAGATAGCTCTTGCCAGCGCGCATTTGGTGGATTCGCCCAGCTGTGAA